>ML815718.1:143320-186482 GCA_009831015.1 Picea engelmannii
ACGTTTTCATCTTGAGATGGTTCTTGTTCTTGTTCTTCTTCCTCTTCACAATCTATGTAGAATAATTTCTTCTCACCACACTTATGTCCCTTACTATACTTGTTGTCACAATTAAAGCATAAAACTTTTTCTTTTCTTTCCTCATATCGATCTTAGGAACGTGGTTGGTCTTCAACCCAAAGTTGGATTTTCTCCATTCTTGATTCACCTTCCTTGTGTCCCCGTCATGAATTTCATGGGATACATTTTCACTTTCAAGTGTCCTCTCTATTAGGAATTTTTTCAATCCCTCCATGATCTCCCCTTTTAAAGCGTCCATCTTAGTATTTATTGCCTCAAACTTAGCTTCTGTTGAATCCATCATCTCTTGTAGTTCATCTTTTGTTACTGTCTTCTTTTGTAAATCATTTATGTCCCTATGCATTTCTTCACCTTCATCAAGAGTCCAAGTAGGATTGTCTGGAGGCTTATTTGGTGTAGAAGTTCCCTTTTTGGTGGCATGTTGACCAAGTATCACTTTAAACCTTGATTTTGAGGTGGTTCTGCTAGACAATCTTCCTTTTATTGTATCTCCAAAATTTCATCCTTTCTGAGTATGAAATTTTATTTTTTATAGGTCTCTGATATTTCTTCTCTTCAATTCCACAGGTTTGATAAAAATTGAATGTGCCAAGTGGAATTTACAGTAACTTCCCCACAAATTGCTAATTTTTAGCCTTTCCAGGAGATC
Source organism: Picea engelmannii (assembly GCA_009831015.1). Taxonomy (NCBI): domain Eukaryota; kingdom Viridiplantae; phylum Streptophyta; class Pinopsida; order Pinales; family Pinaceae; genus Picea; species Picea engelmannii. The sequence goes on from ML815718.1 coordinate 144,051, forward strand.
TCACTTGTATAGCGTGCCCCGCATAAAATAATTGATATAAAATTCTGAAACTCATACCAAAACTACTGCGGTCTGTCCACTATCCAATGCAACTGGTGTCACTCAATTTGGATACTCTAGGAATAATTTATGATTGTTTTACTTGGAACACCTGCTTGAGACTAGTCAGATACCCTATCTTCCACAGGGTGTATCTACAAATTTACGATGACCCAAAATATTAAATTGCTACCAAATATACCTTACTAATTTATGAGAATAGCCTCCAGATTTCAGGGTCTGAAACATTACAGAAAAAAATTTATAGTGAAAATTCCGCAATGGCTCAATTCAGGATGATTCCTGAACCATATCTTACAAAGGCTATATATCCAAAAGTATAAGGCATGAGGTGCTGAATGTTTAACCCAACGTACCTTGATTCGTCTACTAAATATCCTCCAGGCCGTTCCTTCTGAATCATTGTAGAAAACAATTTATAGTGAAAATTCCATGGTGTCTCAGATGTAGCAGCGAAACCCCAAGACCTTGAGCTCTGATACCATATGTTAAGAACCGAATATCAATATAGCATAGAAAAACCTCAGAATAAGTACTCAACGCCTTGAAAAAGAGACAATTTCATATAATAAGCCTCTTCAAGAGGGAAACCTCCTTTTAACCCACATAAATGTTCAAGTACAAGATGATTCCAAATGAAAATGTCTCCTTGGTATATATAGGAGGCTAGGAGGTATAATTACAACTAATGGAATAAAGCCAACATAAATAAAATAACATTACTAATGTAATATTCCCCAATTAAGGGGTAATGAGCCAATATTAGGGCTTAACATGGATACATCAAGGCCCTCCTGCGATGAGTCTATTCCTGTCAACCTCAACACATCATCCAGGAACTAGACTTAGAAACCAATTAGTACCTTGGGAACTGCATGCCTTAATGGCAGGCCTCCTTGCGTCCGATAGTGGGTTTACATCATTGAACCCTGATTGGATAATTCCACATATGTTCAACTTCAGCTCATCCATTCACATTTGTTGGAATGTACTAGGGTACCTTGGGAATCATTGACATCAATGGTGATTTCTCTCATGCGTGTTAACGGTTTACATCATTGACCGGTAATCAAGTGGTTTATGCCATGTTCGACATCAGGACATCTATTCACATGGTTAGATTTGTACTAAATCGGGATTGGTAAGAAGACCCTGGGTTGAGTCATTCACTCTGATATATACTTTATCCATGTTGAAATGGAGTTTCTCTTGAATATTAACACATATACTGTCACATAAATCCACTTTGTATTGGTCCATGGCTATCTCTTGTCATCTTGTAGATCCACAGTGTATTTTTCACGGCTACGATCAGTTCATGTCATGGAAGTATAGATACACGTTGTATGTTTAGTGTCTATACCTTTTTGTCAATATAATCATGGATACGTAGTGTATTTTATGGCGGCCATACCTAAAAAGTCGTTATCACTCAAGCATAGGTATGCCTGCCTTGGGTTTGAAACATGTCATAATATTTGTTTGATGGTTGTGTGCAGCTTTTTCCAGCCTCTCCGCATCCATACCCTTGCTCTAAAAATTCTACAAAGTATTTAATTCATCATCGTCTTCTGACTTCGCACTTTGGGGGGCAATCTGTTACACATCAAAATTACTCACTTCAATAGTGTCAGAAGTGTCATCATTACAAGTGTTGTAAGTGTCGCATCTTGTCCTCAAGTGTTGCATATTGACCACAAGTGTCGTAAGTGTCGCAAACATCATACTTTCATCTTTCCTATGTCGTGCCTCTAATGACATCATAAGGACACTTAAGACACCTCAAAGACTATTTTTGAAGAGGCAAAATCACTTGACAAGGACTACAAGCCTTTTTCCACATAAAAATCCACTCAAAAGTCAAATTTGGAAATGATCACTCCCCTACATACTGTGAGGGAGTGTTGGTGCTCTGTACCCTTTTCTAGGGGAGTGTTCCAACACTCTGTGTCCCTTTTGAGGGAGCGCTAGTATTTTTTGGGAGAAATTTGGTTTGTTGGAGGAAATCAGGGAAGATTCCCTTCAATATCTGAAGTTGGTTGGATTCAAATATGAGTTCAAGGAATGATCTTAGGGAAGATCCACAACTGAAGGAGAGGAATCCTCAACTTATCCCAAATATCTCTCAAGTGGTTGGGTATCTCAAAGCCTATATAAGGAGGCCTTCTCATGGTGAAAGGTACATGATACATGAAAATATTGGAGGTTTGAAACCTATGATCTCATAGGCAACATAAAATACAGAGGTGGAGATTGAGAATTACACCAAACTTGTGATCCCATAAGTGAGATGCCATTGAAGCATAATCAATGTAGATTACTTGAGCAAAGGGGTTGGACAATGAGAGCTAGAAGAAGTTGTTGCACCTTCATCAGAGGATTGTAAGTACTCTTGTTGAAGGAAAATCTCCCTGCAGACAGGTAGGTCTCCTCAAAGAGCTAGACTCTTAACTCTAAGACAGAGAGTGCTTATCATGTTCACTGACTTCCTTTTTGATCTAGGTGGACTAGTATGTGAGGAGGAAGGAGAAAATAAGTACCTTTTACCGGTGTTTGTCCCTGTACGCTCCGAGTTGAGCTCCGATCTTTCGCTCCTCGATATGCCCTGTAGACAAACAAAGTATGACCACTTCCTACTCTATCAATATTAGTCCGAAATAGGTATATCTACTAAAGAGAAAAATTCATGTGAGATTGAACACGAATTAGAAAGAAACAAGCCAAGCAAATTATATTAATGAGGACAAACCATTGCTTACAGTCGTGGATGGATTGTAGTAGTTTCGGCAAGTCCTCCTTGTCTACCCTTTCTCAAAGGATCCACAATCCAACTGATGATAGCTTCACTTATTGCTCCCTATGAGATCATAGGTCTCTTGCTACCAAATTACCTCTGTTCCAGCACCACTTATAAGATCATAAGTTTGGTGTGATTCTCCTTTTTCAGTCCCCTTTCACCATTAGAAAGCTTGCTTATATAGCCTTGGAGAGGCTTTAACCACTTGATATATCCTTGGGGAATTTGAGGATTTGCCTCCTTCAGTTGAGGATCTGCCCTAAGATCATGGCTGGACTAGGGATTCGAATCCAACTGCCTTCCAAGAATGAAAATATCTTTCCACCATTCATCTCAACAACTCAACTACTTCCCAGAATAGGTAACGCTCCCAGACAGTGTAAGGGGGAGCTCCAACGCTCCCAGAAGAGGTATAGGGGAGCTCTCTCTTTCAAAATTTAGTTTTTTGAGTGTTTTCAGATGGAAAAAGGTTCATGAGCCTGCTGACTCATTTCTCCTCTTCCAAAACAAATGTTTGAGGTGTTTCAAGTGTCTTTCTCATGTTGTTATAGGCACGACATAGGCATTATGGCAGTATGATTCCCTGACACTTGAGACATTTGTCAGAAAAATGCGAAACTTGCGACACTTGTAATGACGACACTTGCGACACTATCGAAGTGAGTAATTCTGATGTGTAACAGATTACCCCCCAAAGTATGAAGTTAGAAGACATGAACTGATAACTGAAATTCTTTGTAGACTTTCAAGTAAGGGTATAGACGCAGAGAACCTGATAGAAGTTGCACACAAACATCCAACAAGTATTATGACATGTTTCAAACCCAAGGCAGGCATACCTATGCTTGGGTGATCAAGACTTGCAAGATATGGCTGCCATAAACTACACTGCGGATCCATAATTGTATTGATAAAAAGGTATAGCCACTAAAAATACACTGTGGATCTATACTCTAATGACATGAACTGATCGTAGCCATGAAGAATACACAGTGGATCTACGAGATGACAAGACATAGCCACAACCAATACAAAGTGGATCTATGTAACAGTATATGTGTCATTGTTCAAGAGAAACTCCATCGCAACCTGGGGAAAGTACATATCAAAGTGATCACTCAACCCAGGGTCTTCTTAACGATCCCGATGTAGTACGAATCTAACCATGTGAATAGATGTCCTGATGTCAAACATGGCAGAAACCACTTGATTACCGGTCAATGATGTAAATCGTTAACAAGCACGAGGGATATCACCATTAATGTCAATGATTCCCAAGGTACTCTAGTACATTCCAACGAATTTGAATGGATGGGATGGAGTCGAACATCTGTGGAATCATCCGATCAGAGGTCAGTGATGTAAACCCACTGTCGAATGTGAGGAGCCCTGCCATTGAGGAATGCAGGTCCCAAAGTACTAACTGGTTTCTAAGTCTAGTTCCTGGATAATGTGTTGAAGTCGACAGGAATAGACTCGTCGAAGGAGGGCCTTTATGTATCCCCCATCAACGACACGAAACATACATAGAGATGTAATTGGTAGATCAAATGAACATGGAATGAAACAGGTTTTGAGACAAGATATTTGTGATGGCTGACTCTCGAGGCAGATACTTCCCTTGAACACTGAGGCACAATAGCATAAACATGACATGGACCGAAACTTGATGATGCGATGGATGTTGTGACTTACATCAGGGGACCCAAAGGAGTGAAAGAAACTCAAAGGATTGGCTCAGTGCAGAGGTTCAACAGATTATAATGCGTGAAAAATACACAGTGCCATGTTCAAGGGCGACTCTAAGAATTACTTGGTAATGTCCTCAAAAAGAAACTGCTTGGCTTTCTTCTTTAAATTTCTCCCCCATCCAGATAGATGAGTACCTATTTTTGATTTAATGAGCTCGAGGAGGATAACACATGCTCGATAAAACTCACCTTTGGTAAGTTCCTCTTCCTTTGTTTAACGAACTGGAAGAAGTAAGGGTTCGATCCCATATGGGCCTATCAATGTTTTATTTAGCTTGTCCAAAGATAGAAAACTCGAAGGTTTTTCATGATTATAGAGTCTGGAAAAACACTTAAAAGAGAACTCTCTCAGTTCCTTTTTCGTACAGTAGTCTGATGAGACAGAAAAAGAGATAAACTATCGCTTGAAAGACACCCTTTCGAACCTTTTAACAAGTGTGAAAGGAAGCAAGATCACCCGACAATCTTTTCATGTTTAGAGAGTATGAAAAGAGCTTAAAGAAGACTCCAGGGGGTTCCTTTTTCATGTATCCATACAGGTCCCAAAAAGAGATAAAAGTCTACCCGTATGCATTCTCATGTATTTACAAGCACGAGAAAGAACAAAGACTAAGATCGGTATGCACCCAGCTTGAAAGCTAGTGTCTTAACTCCAGAATGATCAACAAAGGATGGAGTCATGCCCCCCAAGCTTCGATTCATTCACCGAAGGATAAGGGTGGATGAAAAGAAGGTTCAAGAGAGGTGATTGTTTCATTTTTTAACGAGCTTGACACAGGAGAAGAACTATGCTCAGGGCCTCTGTTTCATTTTTTAACGATCTTTCCATAGAGAAGAGAAACTATGCTCGTTACTTCTTCTTGATCATGGCTTCCAAGAGGATAATATTATGGAAGGGTACCATGTCAAGGGACAAAACTCGGTCATGGCTTCCAAGAGATCTTCACTGGATGGAAGAGAATCACTCTGGAAGGAACACATGTCGAGGTTCGTGACAGGGGTAAGGAGATCAGGCTCCAATAACCCTACCGAAGAGATCACCATGTCCACTACTGGATCCAAATCATCGGAAGTTGAGGTCATGGGAGACAACATCACATAATTGACATGTGGTGGGGGTGATACTGTCTGCATATAAGAACCACTTAGGTAGGTAACCCAGTCAAGGCCGATGAATGAAAGCTGATCAATAGTCACAATTATTCCATCGTGAGGGAAAGATATCACACAGAAAAGGGTGGATACAAGAGATTTCATAGCATAGACATAATCCCTCCCAAGGAGTAAAGAGAAATCCAAGGGGTCTCGGACTACCATGATATCGATAAAGACAGTTTTCCCTCCCGAAGTTATAGGAAACTGATGAAGGATCCCTAAAGGTTGACTAGTTCTTCTGTTAAAAGATAACAGATTCTGTGTAACCGGTGCAAGTTGCGGACAACCCAAAGCATACTAAGAAACAAAAGACAAAATACTAATAGACGCACCTTCATCTATCAGTGTTTGAGGAACGTGTCAACCACGAACCTATACTGTAATCTAGAAAGGAACGTGAGAGGGAAGACGAGGTCTAGTTAGCGCACCCCAATAAAAAAGGATGGCCTCATTACTTGGAGAGGGCTTCACAGGAGAAGGAGGAATGCCCCCCGGCACGGTAGAGTCTGTATTAACAAGAAAAACATGGGCAGTATTGGGTTTACTCTCTAGAAGGAGAGTAGGATCGACCGATGATTGGATCGGATCAACCAATGGTGGACTTGGATAGACCACTTTAGCACTCTTCAGAGGAAGAGTGGGACTGACCGAGGAAGGGACTAGATCAATCACTTTTACATTCCTCAATGGAGGAATAGGATTGACTGATGGCGAAACTAGATCGACCACTTTGGCACTCTTCAAAGGAAGAGTGGGACTGACCGAGGAAGGGACTAGATCAGTAACTTTAGCATTCCTCAATGGAGGAATGGGATCGATCGATGGTGAAACTGGATCGACCACTTGAGTGTCACTCTTTTGATGAAGAGCGGGGCTGATTGATGATGGAACTTGATCAACTACTTGGGTTTGTGGTTCAATCGAGGAGGAAACTAGATTGACCACATGATCAACTGGACTGACCGGGGATGGAACCGAATTGACCAGTCCATCAACCAACGATGGGTTGGAGGAAATATTACGATAACCTTTTGGAAGTTGAAGTTTTTCCAAAAGAGAAGAAGCCTCGTCCATGCGAGGAAAAAGGTGAGAGTAATGATTACCTTTACATAACATGCAAGGGAACTTGATAGTTTTCTTTTTCTGACCAACCTGAACATCACTAGTTGATAGGGTATCATCGACATGACCAACAGAGGCTGATGACGTGGAGGACCACATTTCTAAGACCTGGGTAAGACTGGGGCAATCCCTTAGAAAGTGGTCACCGTTACAAAGGCTGCAAGGGAATTTGGGTTTTGGATTCTTCCTTTTAATCTTGTTGACCTCATAAACACTCCCAGTACTATTAATAGTAACTGGTTTCTTAGAGCCAACATCTGATGTTGTTGGGGCCTTTGTCCTTTTCGGGTTCTTCTTCTTCTTCTCTTTCCATTTCTTCTTCTTCTGATCAACCTGGCTACTTGCTTTATATATTTCACCAGGTGAATAAGGAGAAATGGAAGGAGACTTGATGGACAAAGAAGACGAAAAATCGACATGAGGTTGATGTGTGGGTGGTGTATTGACATCCAAAGTATTAGGTGCAACTGAAACATTGGGAGGATTCGGGATCACCGTAGTGGGGAACAACCAAACTGGTAATTCAATAGTGATTCCTGGAAGACTCAGTGTGGCAACATATGGAGGACCAAAGTTTCCAAACGAAGGAAAGGTATAAGGTTCCCCAAGAGAAGGGGTTCCTCCATTGGTACTCCCAGGATTCAATGCCATTAACACTGACTCGACCTAAGGTCCACTAAGTAAAAAAAACAACACACGCTATGAATCTTAGAAGCAGTCAATCAAACAAAACCTTCCCATAATGAAACCACTAGTTGGTGATGAAATCCAACGTTGCAAGATCAAAATAGGAAGGGGCGGGGATAGAGCGGGTGGATCAGTTACATTGGCGACCTGCTTAACGAAATTATGCCTTGGTGCAAGCTTCCACGTAGTAATTGTGGATTTACCCTCCAAGGATCCTGAGTGAGTTTGACCAACATCTGTTCCAGGTACAGTGAGACTTCCCTTCACCGTCACCTTGTGTGAGACCCTAAAGATTGTGGCTACTAAGGTCACCAAATCGTAGTCAGCCCCTGGGTGGGTACAGTCGACAGTCCAGTCGGAACGTATGGGCAGGATAACAAGTCTGAAATCAACTTGAAAGTCTCCCACACATAATCATGGGTATACCTTCCAGTGACCCCAAATATACGATCCGACCACTACAAAAAGTTGAACCATGGAGGGATAATCTCCATAACTCACCTGAATGCGACCTCGTGTGTAACCCCTGTGTGAGAGGGGGATCCCAGCAAGCCAATACGATAATTGGATTTGACTCTCCCTACCACAAGATACTAATTTTGTTTGATAGCTTTGGAAAGTTATCCTTTCAACCTATTCCAAAGCCCTACACCTTAAACTAATGTAGGTTTGCTAACAAAGATGTAAAAAGTCTGATAGATTTTAGTTAAGCGTTGATTTTAATGGTTGTTGTTTACTCAGAGGGTGTACGAAAGTGAAACTGATGGAATGATGACTCAATTCCCAAAAATATGCATGAAATATGATAAKMAATCATTTCTTTTCAATGAATACCTATTTAAGGGAAAGAGGAAGAGTCATTTTCACTATCAAACACTTGATAAGGAATGCCCTCAATCAATTTTGTTCTCAATCAAATCCAATATGATGCTACAACATTTCAGAAATGCAAACTAATATGCAAACTAATCACTAAGATGTACTTTTTTCATTTGTATGTGAATGATAATCAATTCAATGCAAAATTTATCCTGCCAACTACGCTTTCCGATCAAGAAGATTCAGAGAAGAATATGCAGATTTCGCACAAACAACACACCCTTTTTTTTGCGATCAAACAAGAGAAAGAAAAAAAAAACGCAAAAGGAAGGAGAAAGAGATTGGATCATATGACCTCAAAGAACCAAATGAGAAGAGTTACAGACTTCTGATGTCCTTCACTAGTGTTCCCGCTCAGTCGATAGGAGAGAAGAAAGCAGGGGACTGATTTCAAGTTCTGAACAACAAAAAATCAAAAAGAATGAAGAAGGGAATAAAATATGAACAACAAGGTGTTTACTTCTCAGGAGGAAGCATGTCAAAGGTCAAAGGAAGAATGAATGAATCTCAAAGCAGCTCAACAAGTGAAAAAACAGGGTCTAGACCTCCAAAAAATTGCAATTTTTAAAGAGATTTTGGTAAAAAAGGGTTGGCTCTCTGGTATAAGGGCCACCAGAGTGTTATAAATATCTTTATAACATTGTCAGGGAGTGTTGTCTCTCTGCTAACATGGGCATGGGGGCGCCAGGCTCAAAAAACTCATAAAAAAGTCCAAAAACTCAAAATTTCAGTCAAATTTTGACAGGTAAGCTGAGTGTGATGGGGTAAAGAGTCAATCAGCAAATGCAATCAGATATAAAGGGGTGAACAAGGCCTAATAAAAAAAAAGGTAAGACAAGGTCTATGAGGAATATCAAAACTAAAAGTTTGATTCGATTCCCCAGCGGAGTTGCCAGTTTCCGTTGAAGGAAAATCTCCTTGCGGACAGGTAGGTCTCCTCAAAGAGCTAGACTCTTAACTCTAAGATAGAAAGTGCTTATCATGTTCACTGACTTCCTTTTAGATCTAGGTGGACTAGTGTGTGAAAAGGAAGGAGAAAATAAGTACCTTTTACGAGTGTTTGTCCTTGCACGCTCTGAGTTGAGCTCCGATCTTTCGCTCCTCGATATGCCCTGTAGACAAAAAAGTATGACCACTTCCTACTCTATCCAGATTAGTCCGAAATAGGTCTATCTAATAAAGAGACAAATTCATGTGAGATTGAACACGAATTAGAAATAAACAGGCCAAGCAAATTATATTAAAGAGGACAAACGATTGCTTACAGCCGTGGATGGATTGCAGCAGTTTCGTCAAGTCCTCCTTGTCTACCCCTTGCTCAAAATATCCACAATCCAACTGATGATAGCTTCACTGATTTCTCCCTATGAGATCATAGGTCTCTTGCTACCAAATTACCTCTGTTCCAGCACCACTTATAAGATCATAAGTTTGGTGTGATTCTCCTTTTCCAGTCCCCTTTCACCATTAGAAAGCTTTCTTATATAGCCTTGGAGAGGCTTTAACCACTTGAGATATCCTTGGGGAAGTTGAGGATTTTCCTCCTTCAGTTGAGGATCTGCCCTAAGATCATGGCTGGACTAGGGATTCAAATCCAACTGCCTTCCAAGAATGAAAAGATCCTTCCCCCATTCATCTCAACAACTCAACTACTGCCCAGAATAGGTAACGCTCCCAGACAGTGTAAGGGGGAGCGCTAGTGTTCCCAGAAGAGGTATAGGGGAGTTCTCTCCTTCAAAACTTATTTTTTTGAGTGTTTTCAAATGGAGAAAGTTTCATGAGCCTGTTGACTCATTTCTCCTCTTCCAAATCAAATGTTTGAGGTGTTTCAAGTGTCTTTCTCATGTCGTTATAGGCACGACATAGGCATTATGGCAGTATGCTTCCCTGACACTTGCGACATTTGTGATCAAAATGCGACACTTGCGACACTTGTAATGACGACACTTGCGACACTATCGAAGTGAGTAATTTTGACGTGTAACACTCTTCATTTGTTCTCATTAATATACATACATGCTTGGCCTGTTTCTTTTAAGTTTATGTTTGTTCCACATGAACTTGTCTTCAGTAGATATATTTGTATTTGAGCTAATCTTAGTAGAATAGGAAGCTTTTTGTATCTTTGTTTTTTCTACAGGACCTATCGAGGAGGTTGGGATTGAATCTCAACTTGGACTTTGCGAGGACAAACGCCATTTAAAAAGGTACACTTTTCTTCTTCCTCTTCATTCATTAGCTTAATTAGATCTAAAAGGATGTCAGTGCCAATAATAACACCCTTTTTGTATTATTTTTAGGGGTATAGATACCAAGAGGGAATCTGCTTGTCCGCAGGAGGATTCAACTGTAACACCCATCATAAAGGAAGCAAAGGCTTTTAAAATAATCTTAGAAGACTCAGGGGAAGGCTCGCGGGTAGAAATCAACCACTCCAAATCCATTATATATTTATTCAACACTAATCCAACAATTCAAAGAAACTTTTCCAACTTTAGAATCCCCTTGACAGACAGAGCTTGCAAAAATGCTACGTGGGAAGGAATTATTAGCAAACTACAAGAGAGGGTAAAAAAATGGACATACAAAGCCCTAAACCTTTCCAGAAGGCTTATCCTCACCAAAACGGTTCTACAAGCAATTATGGCGTATATGATGTCAGTGCTCCCAGCCCCCAAAGGAATTGTTACAAGGGAAAAACTCTCTCTGGCCAAGGTAAACCACAACAGATAGGTATGGCTACAAAAATCTACTCAATTCCAACATATGCTATATAAACCAATGTGCAAGCGAGATAAGAAAGAAGCCTACCTTGTTCCAACATTTTATGATGTTCCACTATTGAGTACTTTGACCCAAAGCTTTGTGCCTGCAACAAATTCTCAACGAACAAGTAGAGCAAGTATATAGTGATAATATAAAGGGGTTAGCACATTAGATAGCATAATACATTAATAAAAATTATAAATATTCCCATGGATAATAGTCATATATTTGAACGATACTAATTGGGCGGGAAAGGAGTATTTCTATTAATAAATGATCACCAGAAGTGAAAACATTACAGACTTCTGTGTCGGCACGGTTTGAAACCAAGAAACCAAGTTCCTTCCAACTGGGTCTCCACCACTTCAATCCTCCACCAAAGGCAAGCTCGTAGAAAAGATACAATGAGGTTCTCTCAACAATAGGGAAAGAGCTTGGGGGCTGAAAACTGTGTTCAGACTTGAGGGACAAAGGGATGTAGACTCAATATGAAGTGATTTCTCTAGAGTAACTTTGCTCTCAAAGTTGAATGTTTTCTCCTCTTTTCCATAACTCAAAATTGTGCTCTTATAGCCTTCAAAACGCAACTGAAGGGCCGAGTCAGAACGTTTCCAGTATATGGAAAGCCAAGGATCAAAGATCTCTTGTCATGACATGGAAACTCGACTTCATTTTTTTTTTCTGGCACAAATCCCGATGTACACGGGTTGTAGTGGAGCAGTCTGTGTATATGCATGTTGTATAGTAGATAGGGTGCGTATATGTGGAAAAATATGTTTTTTTAAGCTCTAGATTCATCAAAAAGGGATGACAAGTCTGCATAGGGAAATGGAAAAAGGCCCTCTATGAAAGCTAGCAATGGTGAGGCAAATATTTCTATAACAAATGCCCCCTAATGTGTGAGATTAGAGGAGTATCTGCGATGGCCTAAATACATTATAAATAACCCAAAAGTAGAGTGGTGTAAACCCAGCTGGAAAGACTAGTTTCTCATTGCATTTTGTTTTGACTTTACACACATGGCTACCAATAGAATACAATGCAGATCCATGTGGAAAATATACCAACTAAGTGTATGTGGCCATGAATAGGCAAATACAAATGTGGTTATATGACAAAATATGTCATAATCACAAACAAGGCCCAGTAGAACCAGTCTCAAAACCAATCTGAAGATATCTGTATACGATGGAGTATAATCTGATGTCCCATGATTATCGTAGTCAAATAGGTGTTGGTCCAATGAAAAGGAAGAAACAAATCAGGAAAGTTGCAGCCACATAGTGATGTCTTCAAGTCGTCTACGCATCTACCAAAGGTGCAAGTCTACATCATGTGAATAAAGGAGTTGAGGTCGAACACAATGAGACATCACTTGATTACCGGTCATTGAGGTATACCATTAATAAATGCGAGACAAACTACCAATGATGAAAGTAGGTATCAAGGCATCGAGCACATTCCTACAAGTGTGAATAAAGGATTCGATGTCGAACACCCAAGGAATCCATTGATCAGGAGACATTGATGTATTCTCATCTGTTAATGGCGGGAGAGACTAATACTAATGACTGCAAGTCTCAAGTTACTCATAAAAATCTAGGTCTCAGATCCAGAATAAATGAGATGAATTCAATGGAAAGAGACCCTCTGAAAGGAGAGCATCGAGGAATCTCTCATCAATCAACACGAGGAACAAAGCAGGAGCTTCATAATTTGGTGGAGATCAGACGAAGAACATTTCATGAACCAATGACCCTATGCATCTTTCGCATCTGCCAAATGCAAGTGGTACATGAAAAATACCCTATGAATAGAATCCAATGATGAAAATTGTTGACAAAGGTGAGGAAACCACCAATAAGGCTAGTGGCATCCAAGACACTATACGAATCCCAAAGTGTGAATAGATGTCTTTCCGTCGAACACAAGGGAAACCACCCAGTCAACGACCAATGAACAAGGCCTAAGAAAAAAAAAGGTAAGACAAGGTCTATGAGGAATATCAAAACTAAAAGTTTGATTCGATTCCCCAGCGGAGTCGCTAGTTTCTGTTGAAGGAAAATCTCCTTGCGGACAGGTAGGTCTCCTCAAAGAGCTAGACTCTTAACTCTAAGACAGAAAGTGCTTATCATGGTCACTGACTTCCTTTTAGATCTAGGTGGACTAGTGTGTGAGGAGGAAGGAGAAAAAAAGTACCTTTTACCAGTGTTTGTCCTTGCACGCTCTGAGTTGAGCTCCGATCTTTCGCTCCTCAATATGCCCTGTAGACAAACAAAGTATGACCACTTCCTACTCTATCCAGATTAGTCCGAAATAGGTCTATCTACTAAAGAGACAAATTCATGTGAGATTGAACACGAATTAGAAATAAACAGGCCAAGCAAATTATATTAAAGAGGACAAACCATTGCTTACAGCCGTGGATGGATTGCAGTAGTTTCGTCAAGTCCTCCTTGTCTACCCCTTGCTCAAAATATCCACAATCCGACTGATGATAGCTTCACTGATTTCTCCCTATGAGATCATAGGTCTCTTTCTGCCAAATTACCTCTGTTCCAGCACCACTTATAAGATCATAAGTTTGGTGTGATTCTCCTTTTCCAGTCCCCTTTCACCATTAGAAAGCTTTCTTATATATCCTTGGAAAGGCTTTAACCACTTGAGATATCCTTGGGGAAGTTGAGGATTTTCCTCCTTCAGTTGAGGATCTGCCCTAAGATCATGGCTGGACTAGGGATTCAAATCCAACTGCCTTCGAAGAATGAAAAGATCCTTCCCCCATTCATCTCAAAAACTCAACTACTTCCCAGAATAGGTAATGCTCCCAGACAGTGTAAGGGGGAGCGCTAGCGCTCCCAGAAGAGGTATAGGGGAGTGCTCTCCTTCAAAACTTAGTTTTTTGAGTGTTTTCAAATGGAAAAAGGTTCATGAGCCTGCTGACTCATTTCTCCTCTTCCAAATTAAATGTTTGAGGTGTTTCAAGTGTCTTTCTCATGTCGTTATAGGCACGACATAGGCATTATGGCAGTATGCTTCCCTGACACTTGCGACATTTGTGAGCAAAATGCGACACTTGTGACACTTGTAATGACGACACTTGTGACACTATCGAAGTGAGTAATTTTGACATGTAACACTCTTCATTTGTTCTCATTAATATACATACATGCTTGGCCTGTTTCTTTTAAGTTTATGTTTGTTCCACATGAACTTGTCTTCAGTAGATATATCTGTATTTGAGCTAATCTTAGTAGAATAGGAAGCTTTTTGTATCTTTGTTTGTTCTACAGGACCTATCGAGGAACTTGGGATTGAATCTCAACTTGGACTTTGCGAGGACAAACGCCATTTAAAATGGTACACTTTTCTTCTTCCTCTTCATTCATTAGCTTAATTAGATCTAAAAGGATGTCAGTGACCAATAATAACACCCTTTTTGTCTTAGTTTTAGGGGTATAGATACCAAGAGGGAATCTGCTTGTCCGCAGGAGGATTCAACTGTAACACCCATTGTAAAGGAAGCAAAGGCTTTTAAAATAATCTTAGAAGACTCAGGGGAAGCCTCGCGGGTAGAAATCAACCACTCCAAATCCATTATATATTTATTCAACACTAATCCAACAATTCAAAGAAACTTTTCCAACTTTAGAATCCCCTTGACAGACAGAGCTTGCAAAAATGCTACGTGGGAAGGAATTATTAGCAAACTACAAGAGAGGGTAAAAAAATGGACATACAAAGCCCTAAACCTTTCCAGAAGGCTTATCCTCACCAAAACGGTTCTACAAGCAATTATGGCGTATATGATGTCAGTGCTCCCAGCCCCCAAAGGAATTGTTACAAGGGAAAAACTCTCTCTGGCCAAGGTAAACCACAACAGATAGGTATGGCTACAAAAATCTACTCAATTCCAACATATGCTATATAAACCAATGTGCAAGCGAGATAAGAAAGAAGCCTACCTTGTTCCAACATTTTATGATGTTCCACTATTGAGTACTTTGACCCAAAGCTTTGTGCCTGCAACAAATTCTCAACGAACAAGTAGAGCAAGTATATAGTGATAATATAAAGGGGTTAGCACATTAGATAGCATAATACATTAATAAAAATTATAAATATTCCCATGGATAATAGTCATATATTTGAACGATACTAATTGGGCGGGAAAGGAGTATTTCTATTAATAAATGATCAGCAGAAGTGAAAACATTACAAACTTCTGTGTCGGAATGGTTCGAAACCAAGAAACCAAGTTCCTTCCAACTGGGTCTCCACCACTTCAATCCTCCACCAAAGGAAAGCTCGTAGAAAAGAGACAATGAGGTTCTCTCAACAATAGGGAAAGAGCTTGGGGGCTGAACACTGTGTTCAGACTTGAGGGACAAAGGGATGTAGACTCAATATGAAGTAATTTCTTTAGAGTAACTTTTCTCTCAAAGTTGAATGTTTTCTCCTCTTTTCCATAACTCAAAATTGTGCTTTTATAGCCTTCAAAATGCAACTGAAGGGCTGAGTCAGAACATTTCCAGTATATGGAAAGCCAAGGATCAGAGATCTCTTGTCATGACATGGAAACTCGACTTCATTTTTTTTTTCTGGCACAAATCCCGATGTACACGGGTTGTAGTGGAGCATCCTATGTATATGCATGTTGTATAGTAGATAGGGTGCGTATATGTGGAAAAATATGTTTTTTTAAGGTCTAGATTCATCAAAAAGGGATGACAAGTCTGCATAGGGAAATAGAAAAAGGCCCTCTATGCAAGATAGCAATGGTGAGGAAAATATTGCTATAACAAATGCCCCCTAATGTGTGATATCAGAGGAGTATCTGCGATGGCCTAAATACATTATAAATAACCCAAAAGTAGAGTGGTGTAAACCCAGCTGGAAAGACTAGTTTCTCATTGCATTCTATTTTGACTTTACATACATGGCTACCAATAGAATACAATGCAGATCCATGTGGAAAATATACCAACTAAGTGTATGTGGCCATGAATAGGCAAATACAAATGTGGTTATATGACAAAATATGTCATAATCACGAACAAGGCCCAGTAGAACCAGTCTCAAAACCAATCTGAAGATATCTGTATACGATGGAGTATAATCTGATGTCCCATGATTATCGTAGTCAAATAGGTGTTGGTCCAATGAAAAGGAAGCAACAAATCAGGAAAGTTGCAGCCACATAGTGATGTCTTCAAGTCTTCTACACATCTTCCAAAGGTGCAAGTCTACATCATGTGAATAAAGGAGTTGAGGTCGAACACAATGAGACATCACTTGATTACCGGTCATTGAGGTATACCATTAATAAACGCGAGACAAACTACCAATGATGAAAGTAGGTATCAAGGAATCGAGCACATTCCTACAAGTGTGAATAAAGGAGTCGATGTCGAACACCCAAGGAATCCATTAATCAAGAGACATTGATGTATTCTCATCTGTCAATGGCGGGAGAGCCTAACACTAATGACTGCAAGTCTCAAGGTACTCATAAAAATCTAGGTCTCAGATCCAGAATAAATGAGATGAATTTGATGGAAAGAGACCCTCTGAAAGGAGAGCATCGAGGAATCTCTCATCAATCAGCATGAGGAACAAAGCAGGAGCTTCATAATTTGGTGGAGATTGGACAAAGAACATTTCATGAACCAATGACCCTATGCATCTTTCGCATCTGCCAAATGCAAGTGGTACATGAAAAATACCCTATGAATAGAAGCCAATGATGAAAATTGTTGACAAAGGTGAGGAAACCACCAATAAGGCTAATGGAATCCAAGACACTATACGAATCCCAAAGTGTGAATAGATGTCTTTCCGTCGAACACAAGGGAAACCACCTAGTCAACGACCAATGATGAAATCTCAACTGTTGGGTTCAAGGTGACCTACCAATGCTGAAATGCAAAAATGCACGATGGAGTGGATACCTGTCCTATATGAAAGGTTATGAAAATACCTGCCTAAGGTGACGAATGACCAATCATAACGTTGAAATCCGCGAGAAATCTCAGTCAAAAATGCCAAAACCAGCTTAAAACCATTTTTGTATTAGTCCATTAGGTGAAAAAATAGCACAAAACTGTATAAAGTGGGTAAAAATAGCTTATAAATAGTAATAAAATAAAAAATTACTATAGCATTTTGATTTTTACCCAAATAGTGCAATTTGGACCAAAATACCTCCAAGATTCAAACGACGATTGTGGGAGCGTCGAGCAATGAAATCATGAACCGTCTGGATCAGGTAACTCTATTCCTTATCCTCTTCAAATTCAGTGGATCACATTTTTGAATTAGGTTCCAGTTTTTCAGTTATTGAGGGCATAAAATATGGATTTTGGTATACACGGGCTGGATTTGTTTAGGTCGCGTATACGATAAAGTATATGCTAGTGTGTGAACCACATGGGGCATATATTAAGCCCTACACATGACTGTATGCAAAGGAAGCCGCGTACATGCACACAAATGACCAAAAATGAGGGTTCTAACTAAAAATTGGGTTTGACCTTTGCAAGATGGTTCTTGAATGTAGAGAGAGACAACATGAGGAGGTTGATGCAACTGTGGACCGAGATTCGGTGGCTTAAGCAGCTCTAAAAATATGTGTCTTTTGTAAGTTTTGGGATCTCAAAGGAATGAGGCCCCAAGTGAGGTTGTTGGAGATGTTGGTGGGTTACTATGACTCTGATAGTGAAAGATTTATCCTCGATGGACAACCATTGAGGATCGAAGTAGAGGACATCTACTTTTTGACTGGTTTATTACGTCGAGGAGAGGTTGAAAACCTCAAGTCACATGGAGCAGGGAGTGGGATGAAAATTGAGGAGTATATCGATGCCCACCATGTAGTGGGGACTCCCAAGGTGGGAATTCAAGTCCCTATTCAGGAAATAAATAACCTCAACCTGAAGATCATTGTGCTTGTATTGACCATGATCACAGGTTCGGCTTCGTTGAACAAGGCATCGATGTCACTCATGTTTTACGCAGTGCAGTGTGCGAGACCCACTGTCTATGACTGGTGTACCTCACTACTGACCAATATGAAAGGTCAGTTGACAGATTGCAAACAAGGGGGTAAGAGAAACTTTGGGTTTGCCTCCATTCTTTGCAGTTTCTTTTTCGAGCGGGTTCTAAGTCTGGGACCTACAGTGGAGATCCTTCCTAGGGGACTGCATGATCCAGCCATGGCACGGTGGACCAAGGTCATGAGACAACAGGGGAAGCTAGGGTTCCAACACCCTACAACGAGGATTTTTTCTTCTGGTGGAGGACACAAGTCATCACTCTGGATGACTATCCCTATGCGGGGATTGACTTCAAAGGAGATCCAGATATGCCACTTCCACCAAGGGCCGCCTATGGTGACATAGGTAAAATGTTTTTTAAATATTTCATTTTTTTATATTTTTGTATTATGAGACAAAAATATTTTTGGGTGGTGTTTAAGTATTAACTAGACACTTGTGTGACGCATATGTGGGTCTGTGACGGCTGGAGGGTTTACCTTGACATCGACGGAGGTACTGGGGTGATGAGGGGGTGGGAGGAGAATCCAATAGAGTCCTACAAAACGTGAAGGGAAACCTGTCTCATTTGACGCAGAGGATTCCAATGGTTCAGGTAGAGGATCTACCTGAAGCCATGCAGTGACAGGTGGTGGGTGTACCTAGAGCATGGGTACGACTTTTTCGGCATTTTGCAAACATCGTGGTTTTCTATCATAACACACATCTAGCACCATAAGCATATATGTCGTGGGATCTATATATCGGTTGTATATGTGTATTGAGGGTTTTAGCCCCAATTTTGTAATATAAACACCATATTTTTTGAAATATATAAAAAAGGATCTTCGACTTTACTTATATTTTACAATGTGTACATTGATTTAATGGTTTTATTTGCTTTATTAATGTGACAAATGCCAATCTAAAACATAATTATCATAGGCATCGGATACATGATTATCACTCCTAGGAATGTGATAATATGTGATGTGTTAAGTCAAACTGTCGTTCTAAAAGACGTACCCGTAGGAATCTTCGTAGTAAAGTAGGATCATGCATGTGGTAACTGCCATTCAACTGACATACTACTAACTAGGAATCAATGCGAGCTTCTAAAGACCGAATACCATGTGAGATATCATCGCGCAAAAGTTCTATGATGGCACTATATTCAGCCACATTATTCGTGGATGGCCCTAGGCATACGCCACATGAAGACACCAATAGACCCTCGGGTGAGTAAACCACCCAAGCGGTGGAAGCCAAGTTTCATGTATGAAAACTGGCTCCGTCTCCGAATCCTAGGTAGACCGAAGACTCCATTGACATCTGTGAATAAAGGGAAAACTCGATAAGAAAGACAAAGACAAAGAAAAAGGGAAACGATATGTATATACACTAAATTACACTAGTATACAAAGAGTTCCACCTAGTCCTAGAGCTCAAGCATAATATATTTTCAGTTAGAACCCATTTCTGGGCTCGGCCAACACATTCCCTTCATAATCTTCTAACTCATAGGCTCCTTTTTCTAGAACACGTTGCACTATATAAGGACCGTGCCACATGGGTTTAAACTTGCTTTCCCCCAACAATTCTTTGGCCTGGTCATATAAAAGGACCAAGTCAGCCTCAGTGTACAACCAAGGAAAGACATCCTTGTCATACTAGACCTTGACACATTTTTTGTTCACCTCGATGGCCGTAAAGGCATCCCAACATTTCTCGTCAATACTCTCTACGTGCATAAGGCATCGCTCTAGATCTGAAGTTCCAGGTAGGAGCGCAACTGCCAACTTAAGAGAAGGGATTTTACATTCAATAGGAAGAATCGACTCCACACCGTGCACTAACTAGAAAGGGGAAAAACCGGTGGCAGTCTTAACCGTGGTTTGGTATGCCCAAAGCACAGGATATAGCATGATGTGCCAATCAGACTTACTCTGACTGACAGTTTTTTGCAAGATGGTCTTGAGAGATTTGTTGACGTCCTCTACTTGCCCATTTTATTGGGGGTAATAAGGGGAGGAATGATCATGTCTAAACCCCATCTTAGATTCTAGTTCTACCATCATTTTTTTATGAAAGTGACTGCCATGATCAGTGACAATTTCACTCAGGATACTGAACTGGGTGATAATTTGATTGAATACGAAGAAGGAAATAGTCTTCCCATTGGATTTCATGGTAGGCATGGCTTCATCCAACTTAGTAAAGTAGTGAAAGGCCATGATAATATGTTGATTCCCCCCAGCCGAAGTTGGTTTGCAATATAAGAAGTATACCCCCCACTTGGTGACGAGACTGACAGTAATTACTGGGTGAAGAGGGGCTGGGTGCGAGTGCATTTTTCGAGTGAACACCTAGCAGGGGTGACACTTCTTAACCGCTTCAATACAATCTTTAAATATAGTAGGCCAAAAATAACTAGCTCACAAGATTTTTTGGGTTGTCGCAAGCCCAGATAGGTGACCACCACAAGCCCCTTTGAGGCAATCGTTTAGGACTGAATCAGCCTCTTCGTGAGTTAAACAACGACGTAAGATATTATCTATTCCTCGATGATATAAAGTGTCACTGAAGATAGTATACTTCTTGGATTGGTATCTAATATGTCATCGATCATCTCGCGAGAGATGTTGAGTGAAGTTCAAGGCTTGAAGATATAAGACAATGTATCCATACTAGGGGTCAAATGACGAGATAAGGAAAATGTGTTCATCCATAAACGAATCAACATGGATAACATCCTCATCTAATCGTGGAAAATCAGATATTAACTCCGTGAATACTAATGGTTTCTTGGGCTTTTCTGAAGAGAAGTCGAGATCAAACTCTTGTAAAATGACAATTCATTTAATATATTTCCCACCTATTATATGTCTGGTAAGGACGTATTGAAACGGATTGACATCAACAACCATAGTAGTCTTTCAAATAAATATATAGTGACGTAAACGTTGGACTGAGTGAATGACAGCCAAAGCTAGTTTTTCAACATGAGAGTAATTAAGCTCAGGACCGACTAAATTTCGACTAAGATAGTAGATGATGTGCTCATGGAGATCATCATCCTCTTGAACTAGAACCATACCAATCATCTCTTTAGACATGAAAATATAAAGAAAGTAATCTCTACTTTAATCAGGAGACTTTAGTAGAGGGGACGATACTAAGGCTTTCTTCAAAGCATCAAAAGACTCTGGGGCTTGCTCATCCCAGATAAAAGGGGTGTCTTTCTTGAAGAGGTGCATGAAACCCTTAGTGATATTGGCATAATTCACTATAAACTGGCTTAGAAATTTATCTTTCCCCTGTAAACCTTGAAGTTGTCTAATCATGTGCAGGGGAGGAAATTGAAGTATTGTCTCAACCTTAAGAGGATCTACCATGATCCTAGTCTCGAAGACTAAAAATCCTAAAAGATGACCAGACTTAATGCAAAAGATTCATTTGTGAGGGTTCAACTGGATCCTATAGTAACAACATCTTTCAAAAACAAGCCAAAGGTGCATAATATGATCCACTCTCTTGCAGGAGTGAGCAACGAGATCATCAAGGTAGGCTTCAACTATGTGCTTAAGATCATGAAAAGTGAAATTCATGGCACGTTCGAAGGTTGCTTCAGCGTTTTTAAGGCCGAAAGGCATTTCCGGTATGAAAAAGTAACCCAAGGACATATAAATGTCATCTTGTGTTGGTCCTCAGGTTTGATTTGGATTTGGTTATACCTTAAAAATCCATCCATAAAATAAAATATCTCGCTTCCCGCACACTCATCGAGAATCTGATCAATGAAAGGTGTGGGGAAGTTATCTTTAGGAAAATCCTTGTTTAGGTCGCAAAATTCTATACACACATGGATGGTTCCTTGCTTTTTATTCACAGGAACGAGGTTGGATACCCATTTAGTCAAGGGAATTGGGTAGATGAAGTCAACATTAAGTAGCTTCTCCACCTCTGCCTTAATAGCAGGGGCCTTCCTGGGATTTACAACTCTAAGACATTTTCAAACAGGTTTAGCATCTTGATAAGTTCTAATCTCATTTTTGACAATATGAGGGTCAATCCCTGGCATATCTTCATAAGACCAAGCAAACACATCTCAAAATTCTTTGAATAGTTCGGTGTAGATCATAATTTCTTCTGGTGAACAATCTACACCTGTATATACGTTTTCAAATTTTCCAGGGGTATGAGAGATATCAATCGTGATGGTAGGAAAAATGATCGCCATGTTTCCTTCGGCATAAATGTCATGCGTATCAAGTGGAACTAAGGCATGATCGACTATCTTAATCAAGGTAGACCGAAAGTCATCTTGTTCGATTATTTCAAGACTTGGGAGAAAATAAGATCAATGATGCATATCATCCCAAGGTCTATCGGAACCATTCATGGCTTCAAGGATGGCTTCATCTGAAGGCAAAGTCTCATCTAGGAAATCATGTGAGCAAGACAACGAGGTGGCCCATACAGGCCTAAGAACAGAATCCTCCTCGTCCATCAGTGAGGTAATAGCATCAGGATCAGCGGAAGAGTCAAGAACAACTTGATACGCAATCTCCATTGTTGATAGTGGCATGGCCATGCCAGCATGTGACTGAGCTTCACACGATGAATTAGGGGAAGGAAGGGTCTATGGATCACTAAAATAGGAAGTGAGGAAAGGAATAGACCTCTTTGTTGAAGCATGTCTACTAGACATGGCGTAAATGTGGTGAATCGATGTTGAGAAGTCGAAAGTACCCATAAGGGAAGAATACATTTTGATACCGATATTCTCAGTTTCCGGCTGAGAATTGTCGATCACAGGGATCGACGGTCTGACAGATGCATTAGAACTAGAGTATGAAAAGGATAACTGGTTGATAGTGATGATATCCCCTTGATGAGGAAAACAAAGTGTACAGAAGATGGACGATACGACAATGACCATAACATAGATCCAATTGCGACCTAGTAACAGGTTATAATCAAGAGGCGCATCAACTACCCCTACTTCCACCTCTACCGTCTTCCCACAAATGAAGAAGGAATGAGGGCAGAAGGAATGACCATCAAATGTAGTTAACATGTTCGACAACTTGGAAAGGGTCGAAGAACCGAGAGCTTTCCAACAAACCAAGGACATCACGCAGGTGGCAACACCTTCATCAATGACTGCACGTTTGATAGTATACTTGGAATACTCCACGTGGATTTGGAAAGCCACATGGTAAGGTAAGAGAGGCTTCAGATCCCTGACATCAAACTTGATAATTTTTTATCCATTGGGTTCTAGAGCTCCTAAGGCAGAGAGTAAGGCATTCTTCTGTGAAGGACATGTCTGGAGTACCTCCAAATCTGACATCGCACAAGGTGTTTGTCCCAGGTCCTCAACAATAGAGTAGTTATGGGTGACTCTAGCACTAGGATTGTGGGTAGAGCGCTTAAGTACTCCTTTCAGAATACGAGGCGATGGCTTTGGTTTCTCAATATGTAAGTTCATCTCTCGAGGAGGAGGGGGAGATTCTAGACCAAAGTTAGCTTGCAAAGAGCTATAATCTTGAGATCGAGTGACTACATTGATTTTTGCATCGACCATATTGATACATACGCGATCACCATCTTGCGACGATAGGTTTTGACTCCCACCAGCCGCATTTATGTCATTCTAAGAGCTCGAGGCTAAGTGTTGGTTATGTGGGAATGGATTCGTCAGCACAACGGGAGGTATATTCAAAATCCTCGCAGCCTACGCGAGTTTGGGGCATAAATGCGTAAGGTGGTCATCAATACAAAGTTTTCAAAATTCACCTTACATTTCTCTTTCTTTCCCTCTCTAGCATTATCATTTGGTTTCCCATTATTATCTTTGTCCTTGGGTTTATTACCATTTTTCCCACTCTTACAATTATCTTGACCTTTCCTTTTATTCCCACCTGGTTGCTGGTAACCATTTGGATTTTTCGACGATTGCACGGAATGTACATCCACCGACTGAGTGGGGTTGGAATACATAGACGAGGATGGTCCTCCAACAGACTGGTTTAGAGACAAAGTCTTCAGGTGGCTCATCGTCGAGTCTGCATAATTTACATTGGCGGATCCTACAATGCCATCGGCATGAGGTCTAGGTTTTTTCCTAAGGTTGTAACTTGACCGTGATGCTTCTAGAAGAAGGTGATATAACATCCTAGACTGAGCATATATCAAATCTAGCTGCTGGGCTCTAAAGATAGCTTCTTCCTTAGTGGAAACCCTGGAAGTAGCAACGTCCTTCGAGATAGGAGGGTGAAAATTCTTTAAGAACCATTCTAGGAGAAAGGTTAGGGGTATAGGAGTCTTAATCAACTGCCTCTATCTACACCACTCCTAGATATGATCCGAGATATGAGTGGCGGTGTCCTGGCGTAAAGTCAAAAAAATTTCGAGGCCAACATCATAATGAATGGGAAATTGAAAGTGGTTGAGAAAGACCATCACCAAATGATTAAATGACCCATATTCCCCCCTAGGTAGCTCAATATACCATTGCACAACAAATCCAATGAGAGTGCGTTGAAACAATCGTAATCTAATAGAATCATGGTTAAGGGAATTCCATGAGAACCAAAGGTGAAAGGTAGTGACATGATCACCAGGGTCCTCTCCATTCTTACCTTCAAACTTTTGGATGTCCAAAGGAAGCTTGGTGGGGACGGGGGACCATGTGGGATCATGACTCACCAGGTCGTTCATTAACTTAGCCAAATCTGGCAGATTAAGCGTGGCTAGAAAAGGGATACAGGGTTGCGACATCTGGCCCCATCCTTCCATGAAATATTGTGCATTGGGAACTACATTCCACCGAGGATTCTGGTAAGAACCAAATCTCTGTATGGAATTATAAGGCCCTCCTCCAAGCTGATTCGTATAAGGTGGGTTGGGCATCATTCTAGTAGGAATGTTCTGATGAGGGTTATGAAAATTTCCCCAGTCGGATTAGATCCGGGCTGGGGGTTATAAAAAGTGTCCCCAACCGGATTGGATATGGGTTGGGGGTTGCCCAAAGTTTAAGACTAAACTCCTCCGGGTGGGAACCCAGGGGATTGAAGTGGATTTGTCATTCCAAAAGTATTGGTCAGAATCGACATTGAGAAGGTAGGTATGTAGGATGAAACTTGTCTGCCAGGTTGGTTTTTCCATCCAAATGTAAAAGGATTAGAACTGGGGTTAAGAGCAGGGACACTTCCTATATTAGGATTCATTTGAGGGATAGGAGAACCACTAAACATAAATGGAGTGTAAGGAGGTGTAGTGCCCCCAAGTCCAATACTAGCATTATGGCCAGCAGCTGGGATGGTAGTCGAAAACTGCGAAGTGAAGTTAGGCATACCATAGGAAAATGGACTAGAAGCCATAGGAATGGACTGAACATTGTAACCTGATGAATGACCAAGACCCCCAAACGGGTTCGAGGCAAGAGACGAAGCATTAACTACAGGCCGAGCCATAGTACCAGTATGTGCCTCCGGCACTGCAACCATAGTGGTTGCAGAAGTCGAAGGGGTGCCATTAACTATAGTGGGTATGGGTGTTGAAGAACTCCCAGTGTTCTGGAGACTAGATTCAGTACTCATCCTTGTGGAACCACAAGTCTGAAAAGTGGGTGTGTGTGTACCAGGCCTAATAACTCTACACATCTTAGAAGGCAAGAACTCAAAATCCGATGGTAACTGTAACAATCGATGGGACCAGCGGGGATGCTGGTCTGACTCCATGACGACTTATGACTCTAAAAAATAAGAATATCCTAAGGCCAACTAGTATTCAAAGAGAATACAAAAAGTCAAACATCCAATATGCATGCAAACGGGCTAAAGTGGCCAAGTGGCCTCCCTCACTAAAGAAGGTATGTCTCGTCCAAGAGGGACCTGAGACTCCCTGCTAAAGTTTGGAGGTAACAAAATCAGTTATAGGGGCCATCCCGGGATTAACAACCAGTCGGTCAGATCTCCCTGGAGAGGTAATCCTCCATAAAGGTCGTGTGTTGTCTGACCCCTATCTGACCCAGGATACAAGAAGAATAACCCCTGCAAGTAACCTATGAGATACCTAAGTCAAGAAACTAATAAACCACTATTCAAATGATGCATAGGCGAGAAGTCGTAATTATGGATTACCATATGGGTAGGGTAGAAAATTCTGAAACCTTGAAAGCACCACCTCTCATAGAGATATGGGTACTAGCAAGATCCCCAAATATGAATAAATCCACAAAAATATCTTTGATGCTAGGTGAGTATCCGAGGGTTATCCCTTCAACTAAATTCATGCGACCTCATGATTAACTTTGGTGTGAGAAGAGCCTCCTGATCTTACCAATTATACAATGGACTTCTCAACTCCCTGTCTCAGACACATATGTTGATTTAATTGCCTTGGAGAAGTTTACTCACAAAATCCTATTCCAAGGCACTAAATCCTAGACTAGTTTGTGCACCCTAAAAAATAAAATCGCGACTAATCAATTTTAATTTAAAGCGTAAATTTTATTGGCCGTGATTATGCAAAAAGGTATGGAAGTGAAACTCATGATGTTATGACTCTGCAAGAAAATAAATATGAATATAATGTAAAGTCTAACTTTAACTTTTTCAATGAATGATATGCTAATAAAAATGGTGCAATTTTTAGTTTCAACTCTGCAATTCATAAGTAAACTGCAATCTTTCACTAAATGCACTAAGCTAATGATAAAGATTCAGAAGACAAAAATTCCAAGCAATGTAAAATGTCTATTTTTTTTTGTATTTTCAATATATTAAAGAGAAAATGCATGGACTAGAAAACAACCTGATATATGAATTCTACTGTGTATAAATGGAATAACTCAAGTAGAATACCAAGCAACCAAGCAAACAACCCAGAGTTCAAGGACAAATTAAAAATGAAAAACGATGAGAAAGACTACGCCCAAAAATTCAACTCCAAACAGGTTTCTTGTCAACCCAAAGAAGCTCAACATGCACTACAGAGACCTAAGAAGGCTCAACAATCATCAAATCCCACCCAACAATAACAAAACCAATCAAACAGGCAAGGAAAAGTGGTATATGTGACTATTCAGGAAAACAATGCATATATACGCATCTTGCAGTGAGACAACACACATGTATACGCGACTGTTAAGGAAAAAATCTCTATGGCCAGGGTAAACCACAACAGACGGGTATGGATGCAGAAATCTACTCAATTCCAACATATTCTATATAAACCAATGTGCAAGCGAGATAAGAAAGAATCCTACTTCGTTCCAAGGTTTGATGATGTTCCATTGTTGAGTACTTTGACCCAAAGCTTTGTACCTGCAACAAATTCTCAACAAACAAGCAGAGCAAGTATATAGTGTTAATATAAAGGGGTTAGCACATTAGATAGCATAATCCATTAATAAACATTACAAATATTCCCATGGATAATAATCATATATTTGCATGATACTAATTGGACGGGAAAGGGGTATTTCTATTATTAAATGATCAACAGAAGTGAAAACATTACAAACTTTCATGTCAGTGTGGTTTGAAACCAAGAAATCAAGTTCCTTCCAATTGGGTCTCCACCACTTCAATCCTCCACCAAAGGAAAGCTCATAGAAAAGAGACAATGAGGTTCTCTCAACAATAGGGAAAGAGCTTGGGGGCTGAAAACTGTGTTCAGACTTGAGGGACAAAGGGATGCAGACTCAATATGAAGTAATTTCTCCAGAGTAATTTTGCTCTCAAAGTTGAATTATTTCTCCTCTTTTCCATAGCTCGGAATTGTGCTCTTATATCCTTCAAAATGCAACTGAAGGGCTGAGTCGGAACATTTCCAGTATATGGAAGGCCAAGGATCAGAGATATCCTGTCGTGACATGGAAACCCGACTTCATTTTTGTATTTTCTAGCACAAATCCTGATGTACGAGGGTTGTAGTGGAGCAGCCTGCATATACGCATGTTGTATAGTATATAGGGCGTGTATGTGTGGAAAAATATGTTTTTTTAAGCTCTAGATTCATCAAAAAGGGATGGCAAGTCTGCATAGGGAAATGGAAAAAGGCCCTCTGTGCAATATAGCAATGGTGAGGAAAATCTTTCTATAATAGGAATCCTACAAAAGATAAGAGCCATCCAAAGAGAATTCCTATGGTGAGGCACAAAAAATAAAAAAAAATGGGCCTTGGTGGCCTGGGACAAGGTTTGCGGAACAAAAAGAAAAGGTGGCATGGGTTTACAAGACCCATAGGTAACCAACAAATCCTACGAGGAAAAGCTATGGTGGAGATGGGTAAAAGACAAATAGGTGTCGTGGGAAAGCCTCTGGAAGGCCAAGTATGCCCCGAACATCAACGACCAGGAGAGAATTCGATTCATGGGCATAAGGGAGGTATCAACCATCTGCAATATTGCTTGGAGAAATAATAAATGGATCCAGAAACACAACTTCTCGGAAGTCATAAATGGTAGAACAACAAGGTTCTACGAGGATGCATGGAAACAGGAACCCAGAATGGAAAATCCAGACAGGGAGGAGCTCCAACAGGACATGATTGGGCAAGGAAAAACAAAAATCCATCAATATTGGAAGCAAAGGGATGACAACGCCATATGGAGGACCTAAGACAAACTTAATCCTCAAAATAGAGCTCAAATCGAAACAATAACGAAAGAGGTAGAGGAGGAATTGGGGAAAAGGAAAATTGGGGTCTCGGAAGAAGAGGACCAATTGAGGAGGGGGAAGAAAAATGGGGGTGAATTCAACTTAAAAGAAGCACGGTATTACATTGCGGGCCAAGAGTAAGAAAATCTGGAGTAGTAGTGGGAAAAGATTTGGAAAATCCCCCAATGGCCAAAAATCAAAATGTTCAAATGGCTAGTTCTACACAACTGAATTCTAACTTGGTAGAACCTCATGAAAATTGGCTTCATAGGTCCCTCTCATTTCCATCTCTGTCAAGTCAAGGAGGAAACAACTGATCACCTCCTCGACGAATGTAGTTACACAACAAATATTTTGGATTGGGTGATAGACATCTTACACCAATCCAATAGGATTCAGGGAAACATCAACGCAACCATCAACAATTGGAATGAGGGTTACAACGAAAATGAAATGATGAACCTTTGTTGGAATCTAATGTCAGGGATGATCATATGGTAAATCTAGAAAAAACGGAACCGACGCATCTTTAGGAATGAAACCATACCAACAGGAAGGCTAAAGGAGGAAATAGTCTCTCAAATAAGAGAAACAATGCAGAGCCGCAACTGCAATATGAATAAATCTCAACTGACAGACCAAGACTCTCGCATCCTATATTTTTTCCATATAAAAGAATGGCGCAACAACATACCTGTAGGGCGCGACCCGCAACTCTAGATAGGAGGCTGAAACTGGACTCCCCCTCTGCCAGGGTTCCTCAAACTGAATTTTGATGCGGAGAAAAAAAGGAAATCCAGGAGTGACAAGGACAGGTGGAGTGATCAGAGAAAGTGGTGGAAACATCATCCGACTGTACGCTGGGAGCATGGGAAACTCAACCAACAACGCGGAGGAATTTGGATCCCTGGAACACAATCTTGAAATCCTAAGTCGTGAAAGGATGAAAAACACCATCGTGGAAGGTGACTCCACCCTGGTTATCAACACGATGAAAAGACTCCAAAATGGCATCAGAGTGGGTAAGGTTTAGCGCCACTGGTGCCTTTCACACTCCCTACAGAAAATCTAGAAGCATCTAAGAACTTTAAATACATTGGAGTTGCGTTGGGTGCATAGGTCAGTGAATGCTCTATAGGACAGGCTCACCAATGAGGGGGTTGGAAAGGTTGGCTTGAAACTAAATGATACATGGATCAACATTCTGAGCGGGAAACTCATAACAGACTGCAACCACCTTGCGGTAAAATATTGTGAAGGCATTTTAAGCATGGAAGGTCACATCGAGGAGGACATCACAAGGCCTCTCAGAAGGTATGCGAGCCCCAGGAAGAATATGATTTCCTAACACTCTGCCACCAATTATCATGCAAGATCACAATAAGAAATAGACAGACTTCTGGAAGCAAGACCAATACACCAGTAAGAGGTGTGGGGAAAGCACGAGTGAAAGGACAGGCAACAATTCTCATGCAATGAATGATGTAAGTCATGAGGGGTTGATGATAACCAGGAGCAATCCACTAGGACAAGTACGTATACAAAGAGAAGCATAGTCAGATCACAAGTGAGAAAGGGTAGTGATCACACAGGGACAAAGGATGACCCATCATGATCATAGGAGCCTTAACAGGAAAATTGACGGAAGCTCTCACCACTGCGAGAAAACCAAGACTGAAAGGACAGGCTCACAGAGGGAAAAGGTCAATAAGAAGAGGAACTGTATAAATAGACACAAACAGAAGGACCACAACAACAGGGATTATTACAGATTCAAGGGTGGGGAAAGTAAGAATGCCTATGAAGTGAGGCATAGGCTGAGTAACCAGAACAAGAGCTGCAGCAGGCAAAGTGGGATATCACGACTAAATAAAATGCACAAGAAAGGGAACCCCCCTGGGAAGGAAGTCTCGAATATTTCGCGGTGGTTAACAAGAATGGAGTAGGCAATGAAAGATGCTGAGGGTACCTTCCAAAATCTGGTTGCGCCGAAGGGGAAGGCGACCATCACCCGGTGGGAAAAGAAATTAAAGGACAAGCACAAAGGTAAAGTGTGGGATGGATTGGTACATGAAGCGTATAGGGTAACTGATTCGGGGGCCATGCAACCCAGAGAAACCCTCTATCACAAAATGGTGGAGATGGCTTAGCTAACCAATATGATTATCAAGAAAGTGAATATAGAAATGTAAGAAACCAGGTAGGAGGATAATAGGGAAAACAAGACAATGATGGACGAGATCCTGTGTCGCATCAACAATCTGGAAACTATTACCACACTGTTAGTAGAGGTAGAGAAGGACCAAAAATGCAATTTGGAGTGATTGGAAACCCAGTTCCACCTCTACGTATGTTATGTCCATCACATGGACATCACGCATGTCAATGGACACGGTGCGCCAACTCAAATTAGGAAGACTCGCATGACTTCATAGAAGGAAGATAACAAGATCTAGGAGGATGGCGAGAAGGAGAGCTGATGCAGGAGCATCTCAAGCGAGCCAACGTGGAGACAACAGACAACTAGAAAAAGCGCCCAACACAAAATTTGAAATATCTTGAACCATTAATGAAACATCAAGTGGAGGCGCACTTGTATAATGTAAATGGACCTTGAGCGATTTGCTCTCGTCCTTAGTAGGTAGGAAGCATTTATGGTAGTTAATGCAAGTAGATAGAATTGAATGTTAGACTAGACAGTTTTAGAGAACAAGAGGGAAACAGGATATAAACACCCTCATTTGTGTATTGTAGCATTAGAATATGAGATTATCAGAAAGAGCATAGAAGAGAAGCAGAGAGCTGTGTAGCAGACTCCATGTACAGAAGTTCTGAATTAATACAAAAAAAGTTGTGATTCAGATTCATGGTGTCCATATATTCTCTGTGTATGCATCTTTGAATGTTATGCTCATGAATGTTTTTACTCTTCCTGTCATGCAATTGATTTTATGCTATGTATGAATGATTTCTTGTTGAATGTTTGAAATCTAAGAGGAAAGGGAAGAGAAATGAGTTTCAATTGTTTCTCTATCTAAGTAAGAGTTCCTACAAGGAGTGCAGTTGAATTGTCCACAAGGAGTGCGTCGACAAGGTGTTCAGGGGTTTCTCTCTGAAAGCTCAGGAGAGAAAGCTTTTTTTCTCATTTCCATAGAAGTGCAGTTGGGCACAGGAGCCGTGCAGGGAGTGCACAGGCTAAGTGAAGTCTCAGGGTTTTGGACCTGAGGGGAGTATTGAGAGACTACTGATGCAGGTGTGCACAGAGTCGAAGGATTTCAACACTTGGAAGTGTTTGAAAGTCTTCCGCAAGGAGTGCGTGCAAGGGTTTGTCTAAAAGACGCAGAACGTGGAAAGCTTAGAAGGATTTGAACCTTCGGAGGAGTTGAAGGAAGGCACGAGGCCAAGTACCTTAAAGGGTTGAAGGAAAGTGTAGTAGCGAGGGACCACAAGAGGACAGATTCTTAGAGGAAAGAACGGATGGTCATAATTCTCTAAGGAGGAACCGTGAAGTTATGTGAGCCGTTCGAATCTCGCGGAGGAGCAGGGGAGTTACAACGAGTGTTGTGAAAGGTTCTAAGCTCAGGAGGAGTAGGACCATAGATCCAAGCCACAAGGGCCGTTGGATTTACATGTGGATTTCTATATCGGGGTTTCGTAGGTTGAAGTACCGTAAACTTTGCAACAGGAATCGCGAAATCATGAAACGCGAAGTCCCGAAAGTTAAAAGGATCGTGTGGGCCATAGAGGAGTCAACAAGTGGACAGGTGGCGCACTCTCGACAAGAATTCAATTCAATTGACCATTTCAGAGTTTCGTGGGGTGAAGTCCCGAAACCTTTGTATTAGGATTCACGATATCGCGAAGTTTGAAGTCTCGATGGAGTAAAGGGGCGTTGAAAGGTCAACCTTGTGACCGTGTCAGAATTTCGGAACATCAGGTTTTGGGAATCGCGGGAACAAGTTGCTTGACACCGCGACCGCCGAAATCGCGATAAGGAAAAGTCTGAAAGAGAAAGAGATAGGGTCAACATTGACTGTTTTCGGGTTTCGGGGATTTGAGAGACAGGCGTTCAACCGTCGGATTCGCAAAAGTGAGAATTCCAACCTCCCGAAGTATAAAGGGGATTTCTCAAAGTTAAGTGTGGGTGCAGATTTCCCGAAAGGGAAATAGAAGATCCATTTCAAAGCTCTTTGGGCCAGTGGTAAAGAAAATATCCTGTGTTGACGTGGACCTTCCGCCCTGCGGGTTGTGGAGGGGGGGCGTGCGTTATCATCTTTGGTATCAGAGCCCAGAAAGGTTCTTTTCTTTCTATAGCAGGGAAGAGAAGAAATTCACCATGCCACCAAGGAGAAGGGACAGGAAAACGCCCGATCCATGAGAGGAGAGGGAAATGTCGAGAAGAAGAGGTAGGCAGATGATTGATCCAGCCATGGAAAAAGAAATGCATGATTTATGTGGTAGACTTGAAGACATGGAGATAGCACAAAGACGCACAGTTAGTGCTGGGGATCTTAGTGATTCTGAAAGTGAAATTGAGGCTGAACATGAGAAAGAAGTTGCAGCCGAAGATGCAACAAATGAACGTTTGATCAGAGTTATTGCAAGAAAGGGTGCAAGAGCGAAGATGGACATTCCAGTTTATGAGGGAAATTTGGATGCAGAGGAGATTCTAGACTGGATTAGAGCTTTAGACACATACTTTGACTATAAAGATGTCGAGGAAGACAAGAAAGTCAAGCATGCTGTCACAAGATTGAAGGGACATGCAACATTGTGGTGGGATGAACTACAAGCTGACAGGCGCTGCAAGGGCAAGCAGAAGATCAAAAGCTGGGATAGAATGATCGTGAAGATGAAGGCGAAATTCATCCCCAGGGATTATCAAATTACTCTGTTCAGGAGGATGCATAACCTGAGACAGAAGATGATGACAGTGAAAGAATACACGGAGGAATTCTACAAGCTGAACATCAGGGCAGGTCATTGGGTAAGAAATGATGAGAAAGTTGCCAGATACATGAATGGCCTGAGATATGACATTTAGGATGAGATGAGCATGAGAACCATCATAATGGTGGAAGATGCTTATTAGATGGCTCTAAAAGCGGAAGAGAAGTTGAGCTGAAAGCAGGGTCAAAGAGGCCGAGGTAGAAGTCAGCCCAGAGGCAAATTAGTTTCCCAAGATAAATATTAGAAGCCCAAGGAGGATTGGAAGAAACCTCAGACTCAAACTGAGAGAGGTGGAACCTCACAGTGAGGGAAATATATTGAACAATGAGGGCATCATACCGAACAAAGAGGATATTATGCTGACAATAATACTTTTCCTCGTACTAGAAGTAGGGGAAGAGGAAGAGGTGGAGTCATAACATGCTTCACATGTGGGAAAAATGGGCACAAGTCTTACGAGTGTCTAGATAAAAAGAAATAAGGAGGAGAGAATCACATCGATGAAGCACAGAGGCGAGATGTTGAGGTGAAAGATGTTGAAGGCGGCAGATTGCTAATGATGCGAAAAGTCCTTTTGACACCAGAAAATGAGGTGGAGAATTCAGTCCAAAGGACCAGACTTTTTCGGACTGCTTGCAAGACCAAGGACAGGGTATGCAAGGTCATTGTGGATAGTGGTAGCACAGATAATCTCGTTTCTATGAAGATGGTAGAAAAGCTGGAGCTGGAGATGATTGATCATCCAAGCCCATACAAAGTTTCGTGGCTACAAAAGGACATCAGGTAACTGTCACTAAACAATGTTTGGTTGAATTTAAGATAGGAGGATATAATGATAAGATACTCTGTGATGTTATTTCCATGGATGTTTGCCATCTATTACTGGGTAGACCGTGGAAATATGACATGAATGTGATTCATGATGGGAGAATGAACACATACACCCTAGAGAAGAATGGGATAACTCACATGTTGCTTCCAATCAAGGATAAGGAGGTGAAACCGGAAGTAAGCAACACTGTACTTCTCATGAGTGGGAAGGAACTTCTTACAGAGGTTAAGAAGAAGGAAGAACCGCAATTCATTGTGGTCAGAAAGCCTAGAATTGTTTTGACCAGCACAAGAGTGGATGATTTACCAGAAGAAGTTCAGGAACTGCTAGAAGAGTTCACTGACATAGTAGTGGATGAATTACCTCGTTCGTTGCCACCGATTAGAAGTGTGAGTCATCATATTGATCTCATACCAGAAGCCAGATTTCCAAACAAAGTCGTGTACAGATTGACGTCGCAAGAGAATGAAGAGGTTAAAAGGCAAGTCCAGGATTTGTTGGACAAAGGTTTGGTCAGGAAAAGCTTGAGTCTGTGTGTTGTTCCGACAGTACTCAGTCCGAAGAAAGACGGAGGCTAGAGGATGTGTACTGACTCGAGGGAGATTAACAAGATAACCATCAGGTACAGATTTCCATTGCCAAGGATGGACGATTTGATGGATTGCTTGAGTGAAGCAAAGTATTTTTCAAAGATTGTTTTGAAAAGTGGTTATCATCAAATCCGCATGAGAGAAGGTGATGAGTGGAAAATAGAATTCAAAACCAATGAAGGGTTGTACGAATGGCTTGTTATGCCGTTTGGATTAAAAAACGCACCAAGTACCTTTATGAGGCTGATGAAAAAATTCATGAGGGAGTTCATCGGAAAATTTGTCATTGTGTATTTGGATGACATACTGGATTTTAGTAAAACAGTGGCAGAGCATTTGAAGCATTTGGCTACAGTGATGCAGAAATTGCAGCGGGATAATCTATTGATAAACATGAAGAAGTCCTCATTCATGAAGACAGAGCTCATTTACTTGGGGTTTGTCATTTCTGCAGATGAGTTGAGGATGGATCCAGATAAGGTGGAGGTAATCAAGAATTGGCCATCACCGAAGAATATCTTTGAGGTGAGAAGTTTTCACAGATTGGCTAGTTTCTACCATAAATTCATCAGGAATTTCAGTGGAATTAGTGCACCGATGATGGACACAGTGAAGAAAAGACACAATTCTTTTCACTGGACAGAAGAGGCTAAGAAGAGTTTTAATCTATTGAAGAGGAAAATTACAGAACAACCAGTTCTGGTGTTGCCGGATTTCCAAAAGACACTTCAAGTGAAATGCGATGGAAGTGGATTTTTAATCGGAGAAGTCTTGAGTCAGGAAGACATGCCGATAGCATACTTCAGCGAGAATATGAATGAAGTGAAAGTGAAGTACTCCACTTACGATAAGGAGTTTTATGCTATTATTCAGGCATTGAAGAAATGGAGGCATTACTTGATCCCGAAAGAGTTTGTCTTGTACAGTGACAATCGTGCATTGTAGTTTGTGACTCAATAGGAAAAGTTGAATCAGAGACATGTCAAATGGGTTGAGTATATGCGGAATTTAACTTTTTTGATTAAACACATTTCTGGTACTGCTAACAAAGTTGTTGATGCTTTGAGCAGGAAATGTTTTCTATTGCAGGAGTTCAAAGTCAAAATGTTGGGTTTTGATGACCTCAGGGACATGTATAGAGATGACCCAGATTTTAAGGAGGCGTATGAAGCAGCTGAGAATCCATTTCTCGGGGATAGGAGCCAATGGGTAGAATATATGATCCAGGAAGGATTATTGTTTAAAGGTAATCACCTGTGTATTCCGAAATGCTCCATGAGGGAGAATTTGTTGAAGGAGAAACACAGTGGAGGATTGGCAGGGCACTTTGGTCATGACAAGACGTTCGCAAAGTTGAATGAGTCCTATTTTTGGCTAGGAATGCGAGTAGACGTCAAGATATTCGTGGACAGATGAAGAATTTTTCAGCATTCGAAGGGAAAGAAACAGAATGCAGGGTTTTATCAACCACTGCCAATATCTGAAAGGCCATGGGATGCAATCATCATGGATTTCATATTGGGGTTGCCATGAACACAAAGAGGTTTGATTCAATATTTGTGGTGGTGGATATATTTTCCAAGATGACACACTTCATTCCATGTTAGAAGACCAGTGACGCGACTCACATTGCGAATCTATTTTTCAAAGAAGTCATTCGACTTCATGGCTTACCAAGAAGCATAGTTTTGGACCGAGACACCAAGTTCATAGGGCACTTTTGGAGGACTTTATGGAAGAATATAGGAACTAACTTATCGTTTAGTTCGGCTTATCATCCTCAGACGGATGGACAGATAGAAGTGGTGAACAGAAGTCTGGGAGACTTACTGAGAAGCCTGGTGACAGAACACCACAGCCAGTGGGACAACATATTACCACAGGCGGAATTTTGTTATAACAACTCAGTTAATAGAAGCACAAGGCAGAGTCCATTTCAAATTGTCTATGGCATGCATCCAAGAGGAATTTATGAATTAAGGGATTCAGAATAGAATGCAATTATAAGCGCTAGTGCAGAATATTTCGCAGAGGCGATGAAGGAACTTCACAACCAGGTGAAGGAGCGTTTGCAGAGTTCAAACCAGGAATATAAGCGTAGAGAAAATCAACATAGAAGAAAACTTCAGTTTGAGGTTGGTGATTTGGTTCTGGAACATTTGAGAAAGGAAAGGTTCCCGAGAGGAACATATAATAAGATGAAGATGAAGAAAATCAGACCATGTAAGGTATTGAAGAAATTTGGGGCGAATGCTTACGAGATCGAATTACTCGATGGTATCAGAATTTCTCTGATATTCAATATCTCAGATTTGAACCCATATAAAGCTGAGGAAATAGGAACAGGGGAAGAGCAACCAGTGATTCAGTGGACAAAGCAGATGCCAGTTGCAGATAAACCGCAGATGGAGTGCATACTAGACAAAAGAGTGAGCAAGAGGACCAGGCGAAAGAAATACTTTGAATCTCTGGTCAAGTGGAAGGGCCATCCAATTGAAGATGCTAGCTGGGAGAATGAAGCAGAGATACAAAGGCATGGACAGACCATGCGTGAGCTCATGGACAAGAGCCCATGAAAATTTTCAAGCGAGGGAGTATGATGCAGGAGCATCTCAAGCGAGCCAACGCGGAGACAACGGACAGCTAGAAAAAGCGCCCAGCACAAAATTTGAAATATCTTGAACCATTAATGAAACATCAAGTGGAGGTGAACTTGTATAATGTAAACGGACCTTGAGCAATTTGCTCTCGTCCTTAGTAGGTAGGAGGCATTTATGGTAGTTAATGCAGGTAGATAGAATTGAATGTTAGACTAGACAGTTTTAGAGCGCAAGAGGGAAACGAGATATAGACACCCTCATTTGTGTATTGTAGCATTAGAAGATGAGATTATTAGAAAGAGAATAGAAGAGAAGCAGAGAGCTGTGTAGAAAACTCCATGTACAAAATTTATGAATTAATACAAAAAAAGTTGTGATTCAGACTAATGGTGTCCATATATTCTCTGTGTATGCATCTTTGAATGTTATGCTCATGAATGTTTTTACTCTTTCTGTCATTCAATTGCTTTTATGCTATGTATGAATGATTTCTTGTTGAATTTTTGAAATCTGAGATGAAAGGGAAGAGAAATGAGTTTCAATTGTTTCTCTATCTGAGTAAGAGTTCCTGCAAGGAGTGCAGTTGAATTGTCTGCAAGGAGTGCGTCGACAAGGTGTTCAGGAGTTTGTCTCTGAAAGATCAGGAGAGAAAGATTTTGTTCTCATTTCCACAAAAGTGCAGTTGGGCATAGGAGCCATGCAGGGAGTGCGCAGGCTAAGTGAAGTCTTAGGGTTGTGGACCTAAGGGGAGTATTGAGAGACTACTGCTGCAGGTGTGCGCAGAGTCGAAGGATTTCAACACTTGGAAGTGTTTGAAAGTTTTCCGCAAGGAGTGCGTGCAAGGGCCTGTCTAAAAGACGTAGAGCATGGAAAGCTTAGAAGGATTTGAACCTTCGAAGGAGTTGAAGGAAGGCATGAGGCCAAGTACCTTAAAGGGTTGAAGGAAAGTGTAGTAGCGAGAAACCATAGGAGGACAGATTCTCAGAGGAAAGAACGGACGGTCGAAATTCTCTGAGGAGGAACCACAAAGTTCTGTGAGTTGTTCGAATCTCGCGGAGGAGCAGGGGAGTTACAACGAGTGCTGCAAAAGGTTCTAAGCTCAAGAGGAGTAGGACCGTAGATCCAATCCACAAGGGTCGTTGGATTTACACATGGATTTCTTATCGCAGTTTTGTAGGTTGAAGTCCCGTAAACTTTGCAACGGGAATCGCGAAATCATGAAACACAAAGTCCTGAAAGTTAACAGGATCGTGTGGGTGACAGAGGAGTCAACGAGTGGACAAGTGGCGCACTCTCGACAAGAAGTCAATTTAGTTGACCGTTTCGGGGTTTCGTGGGGTGAAGTCCCGAAACCTTTGCATTAGGATTCGCAATATCGCGAAGTCCAAAGTCCCGATGGAGTAAAGGGGTGTTGAAAGTTAAATCTTGTGAGCGTGTCATAATTTCAGAACATCGGGTTTTGGGAATCGAGGGAACAAGTTGCTTGACACTGTGACCGTCGAAATTGCGATAAGGAAAAGTCCGAAAGAGAAAGAGGAAGAGTCAGCGTTGACTGTTTTCGGGTTTCAGGGATTTGAGAGACAGGCGTTCGACCGTCGGAATCATGAAAGTGCAAAGTCCGACCTCCCGAAGTATAAAGGGGATTTCTCAAAGTTAAGTGTGGGTGCAGATTTCCCGAAAGGGAAATAGAAGAGCCATTTCAAATCTCTTCCGGCCAGTGGTAAAGAAAAGATCCTGTGTTGACGTGGACCTTCTGACCTACAGGTTGTGGAGGGGGGGCGTGCGTCATCAAGCACCCCTAGGTGATGAAACATTTCATAGTTTCAACTTAATGATTTGGGAGTCTATAGGCAGTAATGTCAGGATTTGTCAGGTTAGCTCAGATATCTTTCACTCTCTGGTATAGGGGGATGTTTCAGTCTCTTCTTTTATGTTTGTTTTTTTTTCTCAAACTGAATATGGAAGGTCTGGTCTGGTTTCCCTTGGTGGCAGACCAATACCATTCCTTGTTACTTTCAACCTGTGCAACTAGGGACCCCCTGGTTTGGTTTCCTTCTAGGCAGACAACGATCCCCACTTTTTGTATCATAATATTTTCAGTAATATAGATTCCTACACTCACTTACAAATATATATATATATATATATATCAAAACAAATTAATTTGGTAATTATTGGAACATATTATAGAAAAACATGTTTTGTAATAATACCTTTTGTATGGTTCTTTTTTGTTACTATAATATTTTTCTATTGCAAGTCTCATAGGTCTCATTGACCATATCTCTGAAAATGATTTTCTTGGATTCACCGGATTGATTTTTGTATTGTAAGTAGAAATTGTGTCTATATCTTACTTCCACTATATTCCTCAAAGCTCTATAAAACAGTTTTCCCCTCTCATTAACTTCAAGCACCAATCTAGATGAATTGATCAACAAGTCATCAACATCATTTACATCATTAAGATTTTTTTTCCTCTTAGGACGAGGTTCCATTCCCTCGCTATCGGTCCTTGCATAACATTAAAAAAAAGTGAAATTGAGTGTTTAAAACTTGTTATTGATTAATGTTAAGAAATTCATTTTTAATAAAAAGTAAAA
Source organism: Picea engelmannii (assembly GCA_009831015.1). Lineage (NCBI taxonomy): Eukaryota > Viridiplantae > Streptophyta > Pinopsida > Pinales > Pinaceae > Picea > Picea engelmannii. The sequence goes on from ML815718.1 coordinate 184,550, forward strand.
GAAAAAATTAATGTTGATTACCTTTCGATGCACATGTTTATTCTCCTTATAACATTTCTATGAATATTTTACGCTCTTTGGCACTCATATTGCGAACAATCTTATCGACTTTCTTCAAGTTTTTTCTCTACATGACATGCATTAACCAATACACATCATTAATTTAAACTCACAAATATTTTAAATATATTAATTTTTTAATAAAACATAAAGAACTTGCCTCCCTCTCTTCTTGGGATGAGCTACCATTGCGCTCGCCGCAATAAGATGTTTTCTTTGAACTTCTATCAACCATCTTATATAAAAAAAATTAGGAATCATCATAAATAGAAATTATGAAATTTTTATACAATCTAATATTGTAGTGCGTGTCATTAAAAATATTGCACAATGGCATCAAACATATACACGCATCGGAGCATCAAACATATACACGCATCGGAGCGTCAAACAAATATGTGTATCGGTCTGTTCTATTAGTCATTGTGCACCACTAACTCATACACATATGAAACAAAAATCAATACTATTTAATTTTTCGACCAATCAGTTCCTTTCACTAATATACACGCACCGATGCACGTTTTTATGAAGTGAGCATTGGGTCACTACCTCTTTATAGTGCACACCGGTTTGATTTTTCTGTACAATGCACATTGCGTACTGCATAATTGTTTTTTGAAAAGATCATTGACAATGACAAGGTTGATAGGATTTGGGATCCGATGCAATGAGTGGTACCATTGCAACACATACCAAACACCCCATATGCAACTAAATAAGCCTTATTAAAACTTGTTGCTTAAAAAAATAAAACCTATAAAAATCTATTGTTATGGTTACGCTTCTGAAAAATTTAATAGGAAAACCTATTATATATCAACATTCATCCATGAACTCATGGGAACATCGCAGGTTTCATAAATCTCTGCAGGGTATCATAATTTAGTGCAAATTGTTCCTTTGAGGAACACTCCAATGACAAAGAGTTCTTTATGAAAAGGAAGGGATCAAGATTTGTTGTTGTGCATGCAATACATAGTTTGTATCCTAGTGACGAGTTTTTAATAAACTATAACTTTTGTTGACCACCAACCACTCGTCAAAAACACCTTGCATTGGTTCTACCTTTATATGTCCCCTTGGGGCATAAGAAAAAGATGATTGAGTAATTGTATTTTTATATTTTCAATGGAACTAATGTAAATGTATTGCTTAATTCGACATTTTTTTTATAAAGTGGTTAGTTGTGTGTTACAATCATTACATCAAAGATGGGGAATAAGCTCACTATAACTTCTACACATGGAATTTTGTTCATTATATTTATTGAGTTTGCTTAATATTTTTTATATTTTTAAATATTAATATAAAAATAATTTAATTTTTATATTCTTTTATCCTTAACAAATTAATTAATTTCTTCACTAATGAAATCAAATACTTACATTTCCTTATGAGTATATTCATAATTAAAAAAATCGATAATACCACCGATATTTAACTTGGGGGCCAAATATCCCATTTAAATGGGGTCTTGTGGGGGTTTTCTATCCTTGTTCATGCCCCATGATCCATATAAACTTTATTTAAAACCTGATTCTTTCATTTTCCTTCTTCTACAATGGTCAATTCTCTTATACCCAAACCTCATGTGTAAAACCTCATAAGAGTGTCTAAGAGCTTCATTTAGGGTCCCAAGTCCTTTAAACTCCTACTCATACCATGATAAAGTCCCTTAAATCATCCCTTGAGTACAAAAGTCTTAATGGCACTCATCTCCCACTTATAGACCCAAAATCTTATTTATAGAGCTCAAGTGGTGGTTCAAGGCTTTGTTCCTAGCCCATAAGACTTAGAAGGTTCACATAGGGCATAACGTCCTTGTTTTCCTCACTGGACCATGGTTAAGGGCTTGAGATCCATACCTGGT
>ML815718.1:219766-232696 GCA_009831015.1 Picea engelmannii
AATATATATATATATATATATATATATATATATATATATATATATATATATATATATATATATATATATAATATAAAAATCGAAAAGAGAACAAAAAGAAAATAAAACTAAAGAGCGCACAGTATGCCAGAGGTAGAAAGGCCACACGAATTTAGAAACAAGAATTTGGAAAAGGCACAGAAAATGGTTATATACAAAGGAAAACAAGAGGGAAAAGGAAATTTGACAAAATCAGGATGGCAGGAAAACACTAGGTGAAATTAAAGGACAACAAGGACTGATGGGACATCACATTAATCGTGCCAACTGCAGATGACAAAGTGAGAGTAATGGTAAGTACGAAACCAGAGGAGATGCATTGAACCGGTCATCAAAGTGCATTAATCCCACATTCAAGGAAGCGTCCTCGACAAGCTTCATGGGAAAGCCATACAAAACACAGATGCGAGAGCCCATATTCTATTCACAAAGACAGAGTAGACAGAGAGTGATAGAGGCTAAAGCACACAGAGTGAGTGCACAAATATCACCAAGACCATCTGATTCCAGCAGACAGTTAACATTCACCACCATGGCACTACCCAAGCAAGCAGAAGCGAGCCAGACCACCAGAAGAACCAGAATCCAAACCAGGTCATGAGGACAGGCAGACGAAGGTGAAAAACATTCACCAGAGATCATCGATATAGATGAAATCCCATCCACAGAGATGATAGCGGTGAATCCTACACCGATACTGGAAGAAACTCAACATCCCGAACCATAGGTAATGAAAGTAGATACGCCAACAAAAGTGAAGGGGCCTCTGATCCAAGAAGAAGAAACCCTAAAGGAGGGGAAACTAGAGAGCACTGAATCAACCCTAGAATTTAATGGAACGACGCAGAATTTGGAAGCAGCAATGGAGCCAGATGAGTCTCAAATGACCATCTTGGAACGCCTAGCAGGGGAGACCACTGAAGATGTCTCATCTTGGTCGTAATGGATTATGGAGGAGAAAATGGAAGCTCTTGAAACTTCAAGCCATCCACGATGTTGGGTGTGTGTTATATTCTTTGCATGTGTGTGTGTGTGGGTGCGTCAGATACAACAACTGTGTGGGCAGTTTTTTGCTATTTTTAGCGGATTTTGTTATTTTTAGATGATTTGTAAATCAATCCCGGATTAAGGGATTAGGGTTTTGGTATCTACGGAATACCTAAAAACATTGTATATATTGTATGGTGAATGGTGAAATTCGATATAATGAAAATAAGAAAGGTTTTCTTGGTTGAGGGTTTCCGGTAAAAATATCTGTGTACTCTGTGTATGAGCCATTGATTAATTTTTGTATTGCTTAAGAATCTATATGCATTGCTTTACTTCGCAGGTTTAAAACTTACACACGACAGCAAAAAGATAAGATACAAATACCAAGTTCACCCTGCAAGAAACCTGCAGCAAAAATTGTTTTACCACCCATACCAGCTGGAGTACAGGTAGGACCAGAGCTACTAGTCCATTTCGGGAAGCTCAAATATTCATACCATGATGTATTAGAAAAATTCAAGTTCCTAGAACTTGCGAAGATGGTATTTTTACAGACTACGGGCATGAATTCATTCAGAGAACCGATTGATCAGCCATATCAGTGGGAAACTGAGCTAGAGAAAATAGGAATTTTAGGTCTATTGGACCTACCACACTTTGGCAGAGGCCAGTACACAACAACATACGTCAAACAACTATTAGCGGTCACACATGGAGGGGACATATGTCTGGACAATCCTGTCCCCATAACCGTTGAGCTTATTGCGCAAATAATAGTGTTACCAATTCGGGGTATGGATCCCGCATTTTTTTTTAGATGACAAAACCAAGGAGAAAGCATTGGAAGAAGAAATGAAGAAGAAGTATGGCACTGCCAGGGGGACAAGAGGCATCATCATTAAATGGATCAACAATGAAGCCACACAATTGAGCGCTAAAATCTTTTCCTGCAAGTTGCTAAGAAAATGCCGCAGAGAGGAGGTACCAGCTAGAGTCATTGCAGTTGCAGCCTAGTGCGTAGAAGGTACCTCCATGAGCTAGGAACCATACTTATTGAACCTGTTCCTAGAGGGATGCAAGGATTCCCAAGACCTAGGCACAGAGTGCTACTACTCATGGTTGATTACCTTAATAGCCTTCATGGGATGGCGAGAACCAGGGTATGTAGTTTTTTGTACTAGACCAAAGCCTACGGGAGCGAGGTATCTATTGCTGAAATCTGAGCCGAATGTCAGGCATAACAGGGAGAATATGATCATATTTGAATCATACCTATGCGACATGCAGGAATCCATCAGCCGAATGTGGATAATAACGCTAGAGGCTGTCACATGATATGCGAACAATGCCAATTTCTAGGCCACACGACAAACGATGTTGATACAGGCAAGGTAGGATCTGGATAAACAGTGGCTACAGATGCGCTACTACATCACAAAGGTTGATATCGACATGGTCATCATTGAATGGCATGACGAATGGAGGATCCCAACCATTACCTAAGAAGTGTCGAAAATAACAATAGAGGAAGTGACAGAGCAGGGAGCAACGCAACCTCTGGAAATCCAATTGTTGAAGAGACCAAGAACGGGCCAAGGAAAGACAACACAGATAGATGAAGGGCCAAAGAATATAGGAACCCAGAAGGGGAAGAAAAAGAATACACAACCAACCAAAGAACAACAGAAACAGGTTGAGGGAGCGCAGGAGACCTCCTCAAATCCCAACACATAGGAACCAGGGAGAAATAAGAGACCAACTGCACAGGCAAGATGCACACACAAGAAATCAAAGGCACAACGGGCATCGCCAGAATATACGATCACGGAGGATGATGTGGAAATGATCGCTAGAATAGTCCAGGATTTTCTAGACGAGGACTTCGACCATGCATCACATCACAGGGACAAACTGCAAAAAGAGCTGGCAGAAATGGGGCAGTTCCTCAAGAAATTTGGGGAATTACAGATAGCAAGAAACAACAAGGGCATAGATCCATCAGCACCGTAGATAGAAGGAAGAGTGAAATAAGAATCTCGACTGTCAGACTAAGGGATATTGAAGCCACACGTAACATTCCATATCAACCCCAGCATGCTGCGCATGGACAAAATTGTGGGGCAGACACCTTTGAAATACTTAAGCCAAATCCAACTTGTTTTGACAAGGATATCATTAGGGGCATTGCATAGGTTGTAGGTGAGCTTCAACCACAAGGTATAGTCTTGTGCACGCAGAGACTTAACCGAATTGAATCAGGCAACATGGGAACAAGACAAGTTCAAAATAGGCTACGAGAAGGCTAAATCTGAGATCGAGGAGGAAAGGGAGCACCTAAAAGGATTGGAACAAAAAGTGGTAGGAACTTATGAGAATATTCCTTAGGCTACGCAGAGTGAGGAAATCACAACAACATAAAATATTGATCATATTGTGTAGGCAATTGATCAATATCAGAAGGAGATCAAGAGTCTCTGAGAATAACTCACACCAACCACTCCACCAGCAGTCAAGGAGAAAAGGAAACAAGAAGCAACAGTGCAGTTGTAGGAGATGGAGCAGCATTTTAGCACAACAATTGACTTGTTCGATAAAGCAGCGTAGCTTTGGACAAGGTTTGAGGAGGATCCACAGGTCCAACGGTGGGACAAGGAAGAGGAAAGGATCACTACAGCGATCTAGGAGCTCAAGAAGAAGCAAAAGACCATACCAATCCCAAAACAAGTCGAAGGGATGCAAGAGATGAAGAAGCTGCAGGCATAACACATCACTGCGCAAACATAGAAACAAGAGTTTCAGGCTCAAATGGAGCCATTACAAGAGCAGGTAGCCGAAATACTAGCACAGATAGAGGTATTTAAGACATAGCTAGAACAAACCCAAGAAGAATGTGCAGGATTGATCAGCGATGAAGTTTCACTCCAGGTAGTGGACACAATCAAGGAGAAGACTGCGCAAGCACTGACACAGGCAACAGAGCTCAAGGAAAATTTCCATACGATCACCAAGGAGATTGAGGAAGCTCAGAAGGATTAGGTGGCTCAGGACGAGACACATGTCAGTTTGGGGCCCATGTTGGCAGCAAGACAAAGTGGAAAGAAGGATGATCGTGGGGAAAGAAAGTGTGCAAAAATTGAAGTAACAGTTGGAAGGAAACACAACACGTGTGCATGCAAGGAAAGCGACAAATGGAAGGAAGAAAAACACGCGTGCATGGGAGGAAGACCTAATGTCGGTAGGGTTAGGGTTTTGGTAATTTATTTTAAATGATTGAAGAGCCCAAAATGTATAAATATAGATACATGGGTATCATAGGGAGTTGGTTGTTTATGCATTAGAGAGTTGGTAAGTGGGTTTTTGCATTATTTTTGCATCATAGATATGTACGATTTGATGCGATATGTAATGTTGTTACGAACTATTTTGTAATATTTTGAGCTAGAGGAGAGGAGAGAAGAAATATCTAAGGATTAGATCACAGGATGAGGAGCCTGGTGCGATCTAGTTCGCCTCATAAAGATCTTACCCATCTGAGGAGAATATAAGAAGAAGGTGTTGTAGATGCAAAACTACCATAATAAAAGAGCCAAGAGACAAGTCTTTGTGGACGTAGCCCAGGAGGGGGTGAACCATGGTAATGTATGTGTAATGTGATGAGTTCATGTATATCTTTATATTGTTTCAACTGTTAATTGTCGTGCTTAATGAATGAATGATTTCTTACATTGCTATGAAATATGGTTGTGTTGTTAAGGGAACAAACTGTTGAAGGTAATTCATAGTCACGAGTACAGTGATTGCAATTACAATTTATAGTATATGGCTCTGAATATAGATCTCATATCTCCTACTCATTCTCAGGTTGTAAACACCTGAGTCTTACAACCACCCATTAAATTTATCTCAGGTGTGACTACGCATCACATTCTGTGTTCTCTGTTGCCTTATGGTTTACCAGGAGGGTCGATAGTTTTAGAGGCTTTTGTTGGAAACCTGAAAGACATGAACCCTTGGTAAATAACTCATATGATAAAGGAGGAAAACTAAACCAACTAATGCTAACAGAATCACCTTTGTCTATTATAGTGTTAGTAATATTCATATCACAAACCTGCACTGTGATTTGGAAAGGCACATAAGAAGGAATATGAGGTTCTTTCAAATGATTCCAATGAATGGAAATCATTTAATTGCTCGAAGGGGGTGCCATCGGGATGGGTGGAGTGCCCTCTTGTTCGGGTGAATCAATATTAACAAGGTATACCTGAGCGACATCCTCACTCTTTGAATGAGGAGTAGGATTGACCGATGATGGAACCAAATCAACCATATTGGCACTATTCAGAGAAGGAGTGGGATCAATCGATGAAGGAATCAAATCAACTACTTTGGTACTCTCCAGAGGAAGAGTGAGATCGATCGATGGAGGAACCAAATCGACCACTTTGGCACTCTTTAGATGAAGAGTGGGACTGATCAATGATGGAACTAGATTAGTTACTTGGGTTTCACTTTTCAAATGAAGAGTGGGGTTGATCGATGATGGAACTGGATCAACTACTTGGGTTTATGGTTCAACCGAGGATGAAACCAAATTGACCACCTGATCAATCAGACTGACTCGGGATGGAACCAAATTGACCATTCCATCAACTAATTATGGATTGGGAAATATATTACGATAATCAGCTGGAATTAGAAGATTTTCCAAAATATAAGAAGCCTCGTCCATATGAGGACAAAGGTGAGAGTAATGATCACCTTTACATAACAAGAAAGGAAATTTGATAGTTCTCTTCTTATTACCAATTCTAGTGTCACTAGCTGACGGGGTGTCACCAGCATGTCCCAAAGGGGATGATGACATGGAAGACCACATTTCTAAGACCTTAGTGAGACCAGGTAAATCGCTCAAAAAGTGGTTACCCTTACGAAGACTTCAAGGGAATTTGGTTTTAGGATTCTTCGTTGTAGACTTATCGATTTTATCAACACCCCCAGTACGATTAATAGTATTTGTTTTCTTGGATCCAACATGATATGATGTGGTTGGAGGATTGGTCCTTTTCTATTTCTTCTTATTCTTATCTTTCCATTTCTTCTTCTTCTTATCAACCTGGCTACTTTCTTTAGAGATTTCACTAGGCAAAGAAGGAGAAAGGGAAGGAGACCTGACAGGTGAAGAAGGAGAATGGTCAACATGAGGTTGATGTGTGGGTGGTGTGCTTACATTTGAAGCACTGGGAATATTCAAGATCATGAGAGTGGGGAACAACCAAACCATTAATCCGATCGTGAGGCCTAGAAGACTCAATGTGACAATACACTGAGGACCAATGTTTCTGAAATAAAAAAAGGAAAAATTTTCCCCAGGAAAAGGGCTTCCTTTGTTGGTACTCCCAGGATTTAATGTCATTCACACTGACTCGAACTAAGGTCCACTAAGGAAAACAAACAACACACGTTACAAATTTGAGAAGCAAACAATCAAACAAACCTTCCCACAATGAAACCACTAGTTGGTGATGAAATCCAACATCACGAGATCGATATAGGAATGGGATGGGATAGACTAGGTGGATCAATTACGTTGGTGACCTACTTAATGTACTTATTCTTTGGTGCAAGATTCCATACAATAATCACAGATTTACCCTCCAAGGAGCCCGAGTGAGTTTGACCAACGTATGTTTGAGGTACAACAAAGACTTCCCTTCGCTGTCACCTTGTGTAAGGGCCCTAAATATTATGGATACTAAGGTCACCAATTTGCAATCATCCTCTAAGTGGGTACAGTCAACAGTCGAGTCTGAACGTTTGGGCAGGATAACAAGTCTGAAATTCTTCAAGAGAATTGAGGACAAGTGGACCGATAGAACTTCAGAGGACCCCAAATGGATTCAAAATTCATGAAGCACCGAGACCAAATGAAGACAGTTGGACCTCAAGAAGAACCCCAAAAATACGATCTGACTACCATGAATAGTTAATCCTCGAAGGTATAATATTTATTTCTATCCTGAACGCGACCCCGTGTGTAACCCTTGTGTGAGAGGGGGATCCCAGCTATGATTATATGAACAATTGGATTTACCGCTCCCTAGCACAAGATTCTATGTTTGTTTGATAGCTTTGGAAATTTATGCTCACAACCTATTCCAAATCCCTACACTTGTTAATGTAGGTTCTCTACCAAAAAATATAAAAATGTCTGATCAATTTTATAAGAGCTTCATTTTTAAGGTTATTTTTTACTCAAGGGTGCGAAATTGAAACTGGCGATGTTAATACTTGACTCCAAAAGAATGCAAAAGATGAGATGCAATTTTTTTTCTTCAATGGATCCTATATACGGGATGGAGAAGAGGTTCCACTTTCTTCAACAAAACACCCAATTCTCAAATGCAATCAACCTATCTACACTACCCAAAAGAAACAATGAAACTATCTTTTTTGTTTTATTCTAATGTATAAATAAATTAAATTCAAATCCTTTAATGCTCCACTACTTTCAATTAAAAGAAAGAGTCAGATGCATATGCAAAATACATGAAGCAAAAAGGGCTACAAACAAAGCATGCACTCAAAGAAATGAGAACTAAAATAAAAAAAGTAGGAGATAACCTATTCAAACATAAAATCATTCAAGGATTCTAAAATCAACAATCATTCAAGAAATACAAGAAAGTTCAGAGAAGAATCCAAGGAAAGGCAGGGAGAAAGAGAAATCACTCAAACTGTCCTGACAGAACAAGTAGCAAGAAAGAGAAATTTCACAATTCTAAAAACGTTTCAAGATCAATTCAAGACAATAGGAAGTGATAAGTATCAAATCTCAACCCAAACAACTCCACAAACCAAATTATAGACTTTGGGCAAAGACCTCTACAAAACTGGTTGCAAAAGACTTAGCAGAAAAGGAAGAAAACCTAAAAAAAGAAGAAGACTAGTGCTCTCTAACTCAAGGGCACAGAGAATTATAGAACTCTATAAATCACTCTAGGTGGATGCTAATTAGAGATAATATATCTGATATTCACTCCATTGGAGCGCTACCCTTCCCAAAAACTCAAAACAGAGCCAAAAAATGCAGAAAAATTCACCCAGAATTCTCAGAAATTGGTGAAATTGCCAGTGAAGATGGGAGAAAGGTAATGGATCAATAAAAAACAATGAACATGATCTAAAAGGTTAAAAAAAGTCATTTATGATCCAATTTAAGACAAATCAATGTCAATACCCAGTGGATTCACTTATTTTTGTTGTAGGAAAATTCCCCTGTCGACAGGTGAATATCCTCTTGGATTCTAGACCCCTATACCAAGACAGAAAACATTAAAAGGGACACTAACATTCCTTTGAATCTAAATAACTAATCAGAAATAGAAGGAGAAGGAAGAAAGTGTGATTCACCTTATTCTGATTTTTTCCCTCTCTACTTCAATTTGAGCTTGATCTCCGAGCTCCTTAGCACTGTTTGACACTTGCAATGTAATGGAAAACAAGACAAAGAACTCCTACTCTACTCTATAAGATTAGTCCAATCAAATCCATATATACGACAAACATATGTAAAGAGACATAGGTTAAAAGGAAATAGTCCAAGCAATATATTAATGAGAACTTTAAACAGATACTTCGAAATCGTAGATGAAGTTGCAACAAGCCCTCCAAGTCTTCCTTGTACATCCCTTGCACAATACTCCTGAGATAATAACCAAAATATTTATCCCAAGATCATAAGTTTGATACCTCTAATATTCTTCTTCCTTCCTTCTCCATGGAAAACCCTCATTATATAGGATTTCGAGGATTAACCACCATGGAGAGGATCACTCATCAGATCCACTAAAATGGGATCTCCAAGATATTTAGGGAGAAAATATCTCTTAAGGATTTTAGGGAGGAAATATCTCTCAAGGATTTTAAGGAGGAATATTTCAACCTTCGATGAGATCCTCAACCTCCCCTAAAAAACAGGAAACCAAATTTGAGGCAGATTCTCACATAAATTAATTTTATTTTCATGAATATTAATAATTAATTCATGTGCACATATTATTTGGACCTTCATATAATATATTTATCCTCCACATTGACTAGGGATTGTGAAATATGTTATTTCATGGTGTCTAGGTGTATGTGACACTTAGAAAGGTGTATATGACACTTTTACGACACTTATGGTGAGGTACCTAGGTGTGAAAATTTGATGTGTAACACCATAGATTCATCAAGTGTAGCATTCACTCAGGCCTCATAATAAAATATCAAGAAAATGATTCAATATCTTGAAGACTACAAGGATAAGATCAAGAATCTATAGGAGGAAGGGAAATTGTACAAATATGATAGAACCAATATCACTAAATTTAGTATATTCATTAGTGAGGTCATCTAGGAATTTAGATGCATATGCAAAATACATGAAGAAAAAAGGGCTGCAAACAAAGCATGCACTCAAAGAAATGAGAACTGAAAGAAAAAAAGTAGGATATAACCTATTCAAATAGGAACTCATTCAAGGATTCGACAATAAACAATCATTCAATAAATACAAGAAAGTTCAGAAAAGAATCCAAGAAAAGGGAGGGAGAAAGAGAAATCACTCAAACTGTCCTAACAAAACAAGCAGCAAGAAAGATAAATTTCACAATTCTGAAAAAGTTTCAAGATCAATTCAAGACAATAGGAAGTGATAAGTATCAAATATCAACCCAAACAACTCCACAAACCAAAGTACAGGCTTTGGGAAAAGACCTCTGGAAAACCAGTTGCAAAAGACTTAGCAGAAAAGGCAGAAAACCTCCAAAAAAAAGAGACTAGTGCTCTCTAACTCAAGGGTACAGAGAATTATAGAACTCTTTAAAACACTATAGGTGGATGATAATTAGAGATAATCTCTCTGATATGCACTCCATTGGAGCGCTACCCTTCCCAAAAACTCAAAACAAAGCCAAAAAATGCAGAAAAATTCACCCAGAATTCTCAGAAATTGGTGAAATTGCTAGTGAAGATGGGAGAAAGGTAATGGATCAGTAAAAAACAATGAAAATGATCTAAAAGGTTCAAAAAAGGAATGTATGATCCAATTTAATACAAATCAATGTTGATCCCCAGTGGAGTTGTCTGTTTCTGTTGTAGGAAAATTCCCCTGTGGACAAGTGAATATCCTCTTGGATTCTAGACCCCTATACCAAGACATAAAACATGAAAAGGTACACTAACATTACTTTGAATCTAACTAACTAATCAGAAATATAAGGAGAAGGAAGAAAGTATGATTCACCTTATTCTGATTTTTTTCCGCTCTACTTCAATTTGAGCTTGATCTTCGAGCTCCTTAACACTATTTGACACCTACAATGTAATGGAAAAAAAGACAAAGAACTCCTACTCTACTCTATAAGATTAGTCCAATCAAATCCATATATAAGACAAACATATGTAAAGAGACATAGGTTATAAGTAAATAGTCCAAGCAATATATTAATGAGAACTTTAAACAGATACATAGAAATTGTAGATGAAGTTGCAGCAACCCCTCCAAGTCCTCCTTGTCCATCCCTTTCACAATGCTCCCAAGATAATAACGAAACGATTTCTCCCAAGATCATAAGTTTAATACCTCTAATATTCTTCTTCCTTACTTCTCCATGGAAAGCCTCATTATATAGTATTTCTAGGATTAACCACCATGGAGAGGATCACTCATCAGATCCACTAAAATGGGATCTCCAATATATTTAGGGAGAAAATATATCTTAAGGATTTTAGGGAGGAAATATCTCTCAAGGATTTTAAGGAGGAAATATTTCAACCTTCGATGAGATCCTCAACCTCCCCTAAAAAATAGGAAACCAAATTTGAGGTGCATTCTCACATAAATTAATTTATTTTCATGAATATTAATAATTAATTCATGTGCACATATTATTTGGACCTTCATATAATATATGTATCCTCCACATTGACTAGGGATTGTGACATATGTTATTTCATGGTTTGTAGGTGTATGTGACACTTAGAAAGGTGCATATGACACTTTTACGACACTTATGGCGAGGTACCTAGGTGTGAAAATTTGATGTGTAACACCATAGCTTCATCAATTGTAGCATTCACTCAGGGCTCATAATAAAATCTCAAGAAAAATGATTCAATATCTCGAAGACTACAAGGATAATATCAAGAGTTTATAGGAGGAAGGTAAATTGTACAAAGATGATAGAACCAATATCACTAAATTTAGTATATTCATTAGTGAGGTCATCTAGGAATTCATATGCATATGCAAAATACATGAAGCAAAAAGGGCTACAAACAAAGCATGCAATCAAAGAAATGAGAAATGAAAGAAATAAAGTAGGAGATAACATTTTCAAAAAGGAACTCATTCAAGGATTCAACAATCAACAATCATTCAAGAAATACAAGAAAGTTCAGAGAATAATCCAAGAAAAGGCAGGGAGAAAGAGAAATCACTCAAACTGTCCTGACAAAACAAGCAGCAAGAAAGAGAAATTTCACAATTATGAAAAAGTTTCAAGATCAGTTCAAGACAATAGGAAGTGATAAGTATCGAATCTCAACCCCAACAACTCCACAAACCAAAGTACAATATTTGGGCAAAGACCTCTGCAAAAACGGTTGCAAAAGACTTAGCAGAAGAGGAAGAAAACCTCCAAAAAAAAAAGACTAGCGCTCTCTAACTCAAGGGCACAAAGAATTATATAACTCTTTAAAACACTATAGGTGGACACTAATTAGAGATAATCTCTCTAATATGCACTCCATTGGAGCACTACCATTCCCAAAAATGCAAAACAGAGCCAAAAAATGCAGAACAATTCACTCAGAATTCTCAGAAATTGGTGAAATTGCCAGTGAAGATGGGAGAAAGGTAATGGATCAATAAAAAACAATGAAAATGATCTAAAAGGTTCAAAAAAGGCATGTATGATCCAATTTAAGACAAATCAATTTCGATCCCCAATGGAGTCGCCAATTTCTGCTCTAGGAAAATTCCCCTGTGGACAGGTGAATATCCTCTTGGATTCTAGACCCATATACTAAGATAGAAAACATGAAAAGGGACACTAACATTCCTTTGAATCTAACTAACTAATCAGAAATATAAGGAGAAGGAAGAAAGTATGATTCACCTTATTCTGATTTTTTTCCGCTCTACTTCAATTTGAGCTTGATCTTCGAGCTCCTTAACACTATTTGACACCTACAATGTAATGGAAAAAAAGACAAAGAACTCCTACTCTACTCTATAAGATTAGTCCAATCAAATCCATATATAAGACAAACATATGTAAAGAGACATAGGTTATAAGTAAATAGTCCAAGCAATATATTAATGAGAACTTTAAACAGATACATAGAAATTGTAGATGAAGTTGCAGCAACCCCTCCAAGTCCTCCTTGTCCATCCCTTTCACAATGCTCCCAAGATAATAACGAAACGATTTCTCCCAAGATCATAAGTTTAATACCTCTAATATTCTTCTTCCTTACTTCTCCATGGAAAGCCCTCATTATATAGGATTTCGAGGATTAACCACCATGGAGAGGATCACTCATCAGATCCACTAAAATGGGATCTCCAAGATATTTAGGGAGAAAATATATCTTAAGGATTTTAGGGAGGAAATATCTCTCAATGATTTTAAGGAGGAAATATTTCAACCTTCCATGAGATCCTCAACCTCCCCTAAAAAATAGGAAACCTAATTTGGGGTGGATTCTGACATAAATTAATTTTATTTTCATGAATATTAATAATTAATTCATGTGCACATATTATTTGGACCTTCATATCATATATTTATCCTCCACATTGACTAGGGATTGTGACATATGTTATTTCATGGTGTCTGGGTGTATGTGACA
>ML815719.1:48063-70962 GCA_009831015.1 Picea engelmannii
GGACCACATGATATTAGGTGGTTTTTCGGCACATGGTTTTTTGCCGATGGTTTTCTATTTCCGGTTAAGGAATTAGGGTTTTGGACTAATCCAGGTCATTGGTTTAGGGTTTTGGATGCTGCTGGCTCCTATATGTATATTGTATTGTAAACAATGTAAAACAACGTATGAATATAATATATGCTGGTTTTCCCGGTTTGGGTTTCCAGGTGAAAAATATTTGTGTAATGTTTGTATTTTCCATTGTATATTTTTTGTTCTTTTCTGAATATCAGTTTGCAGTAGATATTGTACAAGGTTAGAATTTACAAACTTCCACCTAGTCTAGTCTCTCAAGCAGTTACGAGAGTGAACTGCCACCTAGTCTGCGTTTACCAGTCTATCGGTCTTCAGTTAACTGACTGAAACAAAGTGAAGTGAGGAGGAGATCAAGGAATCATGAGTAATGTGTTAGTCTGGTGATTATCCCAAGGACAATGCATATTATCTGGTGATGATCCCAATGTTTCATGGTGGCAAAACCAATGCAACATCTAGACTCCACTCAACTAGTCAAATTGAAGTGAAAACTAAAGAGAATATTCTCCTAGAGGAATGTTCTCCCTAAACTTTAGGAGGCTAGATAATGACTAATAAACATAGGTAAAACCTTAGGAAAAATAAATCATAGGTGTGTGTGAAGTACTCCAACACCCCCCCTGAACATCACTATGGTGAAAATAAAGAATGGGTCCCGACAACAAGGCCATGTTAGGTACCCAAATACAAAAGATACATTGAAATAAACAAGGAAAGAGGGAAAAACTCATGGGAAACCCCCCCCCGTCAAATTAAAATTAAAAAACAGTTGTTAAGCAACATTGTCCTTCACTCCAAGAAGACCTCACAACTGTGCAAGTTTGTGCTCATTGAAGATTTTGTTGGAGATGTAGATGTTTGCACAGATATGATAAAGTGGATGCACCATTAATATTTCCACACATATCCACTTTATCTTCTTGTAATGAAGAATATCCAAATAATATTTGGATGAAACTTTGAAAACCATGTGACCGTTTCCGGAAAAACACTGAAATTTTGTTAATTTTAAAATGATCATAACTTCACTTATCGGACTCTGTTTCGGACGATTTTTTTTTTGCAATTGGATATTTTCCTAAGAGGAATTCAAATATACAATTTGTTTCTGCAAATGTTTCTCATAAAATATCATAATTGAGTCTGATGTGCATAACTCCCTTTTTGTCTCTTGAGATGCATTCATTGTGCATGGAAAAGTGTCTGGATGTGACCCCTGAGATGCATGCCATATATATTCCACATGAAATTCAGAAAACAAATCTTAAATGGAGTAGAAATCATCTTATATTAATGGAATACAAATTTGAGCAAATACTTGTGTAGAAGACTCTTCAGAATAAAATGTTTGATCTTCTGATGGCTTCTCTTTTGGCTCCATTTGTTCAACTTCCTGCATGAAATCTTCACAATCTTCTTTATTCCCAAATCAAACCTCCAATATGGTCCATAATTCATTTGGAGTTGATTCTTTTGATTCTTCATGTACTTGATGGAAAAGTTTGAGGGAAACAGACATGCAGATACATCATATAGACATATCTTGTCTATTGAGAAAGACATTTTTCTCATCGGCGGAATCAGGCTCCACTTTTGTTGCCATAGTTATTTGGTACAAGCCTCTACATCTGAGCTGAAGCACAATTTTTGGCCTCCATTCCAAATAGTTATGAGGCGTGAGAAGTATTGTCGGCGAATAATCCATCTTTTCTGCATTCTTCAATCTTCAGTACCTGAAAAAATAATTTGGTGTAGATTTTGCTTAGCATTCCATCGACTCTGATACCATGTAAATGTGTTGAACCTGCACAGAATATATCTAGCTAGAAAATACCACACACATTTGCAGAGAGAAATTGTGAAAGAAGCAAGAGAGAAAGAATGGAAGAATTCTCATTAACCGTATTCAACACTCAAAGAGTGAATAATTTACAATAGATATAGGATACATGAGTAACTAATGCACCATATTGGTAGTCTAGAGTGATCTGGACACACACCAGCAGTTACGAGAGTAAACTTCCACCTAGTTTACTCTTTTAGGCAGTTACGGGAATGAACTGCCACCTAGTATGAGTTAACTAGTCTATCAGTCTTTAGTTAGCTAATTGAAACAGAGTCAAGTGAGGCCGAGATCAGAGAATCATGAGTAATTCACTAGTTTGGTTATGATCCTAAGGACAATGTGCATTAGCTGGTGATGATCCCAATGTTGCATGGTGACAAAACCAATGCAACATCTAGACTCCACTCAAACTAGTCAAACTGAAGTGAAAACTAAAGAGAATATTCTCCTAGAGGAATATTCTCCCTAAACTTTAGGAGACTGGATAATGACTAATAAACATAGGGAAAACCTTAGGAAAAATAAATCCTATGTGTGTGTGAAGTACTCCAACATAAAATGCATCACCCAATCTCGACGTTGGTGAAAAAATCTTTAGCTCCTAACAAATAATAAAATATACAATTTCCTTCTTGAATCTTATAATTGAATAAGTTAGTAACCTGAACACATAAATCATGCATCCACGTTCTTTTCTTAATAAAAATTATTCACTTAACATAAAAATTCAACCTAGAAATTCATGCTATTTAGGAAAGGAAAATGAGGTAAGAATGATTAATAATAAGTAAGAAATGATGAGGTTGTTCAATTGGAAAAGGATAATGAGGCAATTTAAGGGGAATAAAAGAGGGTAGTTACCATGCTCATCATACATGTTAAGCATGTTCAATATTATTCATTGACATTGTATAAAGATCTAGCACCCTTAATGTTAATTTGTCTCGCTTAATCTTAGAGATTTGTCAAAGCCTCAAGAAAATTTTCATTGATAGTGCTACCACTAAATACAGTGGAGAGAGTGGAACTCTCCAATCAATGCTAGTACATTTAGGCCTCATTGACTGTATATCTGACAAAATAAGAGAAGTGACAAGAGAAGAAAGATATGAAACACTTCATTCAACAATACTCTGAGTTGTTACAAGAACCTCATGTAATGCCTTCATTCCATGCAATCGAGCACTCCATTGACTTGCAACATGGAGTTGTTCTTCCAAATGGGGAAATTTGAATTACTTTGTTGTCAAAGAACAAAGATATTAGGAAAAAAAAATAGTTGTTGTTGGACAATGGACACATCTACCCTATCTTGTTTCCTTATGGATATGCCATTGTTTTAGTTCCCAAGAAAGAAAATATATGAATTATGTGTGTGGATTATCAACTCTTGAAAAACATCAATATCAAGAATGATTATCCATTATTGAGAACTAACCTATTAAATCAACTTCAATAAGAAAAACACTTTAATAAGATAACTCCAAGTCATTATCATCACATATATTTCAAGATAGAGCACTAACCACCGCTTGATTGTCTTTGACTACTAGTCGATTGTACGATATACAAGCACGTCGACTACTCGCCCGACTAGTTCGATGTGTTGATCAATCGCCCGACCAATTGTGTCCATATGTAAGTTGACCTCTTGACCGACTAAATCTAAGAATGTGTGATGAAACATCATTTCTTAATGTTCCAACAACCCCCCATCAACACACAACTTTGGAGATTCAAAAGGTGAAATTACATCACTGGAACCACCCCATAATTACATCTTACTGAATCCAAAGCAAAGTACAGAGCTTGATAAATCTAGCTTCAACTAAAGGTTTGGTGAATATATCAAGAACTTAATCTTCAGTGCAATGATATTCAAGAGAAACATCGTCATCATGAACCAACTGCCGCAAATAGTGAGCATGGAGCTCAACATGCTTCATCTTACTATGAGCAACCGAGTTATCAACAACCTGTATGGAATTTTTATTATCACAGAATATTATAGTTGAGGTCTGAATAGAAAATCCAAGCTTGCCCAAAAGTTGATGAATCCAAACTGCTTCAATACATGTTTGAACAACGCCACGACATTCTTCTTTTGTGGTTGACAAGGACACTACCTTTTTTTTCTTGCATGATCACACCAAAGGTCTAGTGCTATAATAAAACACATACCCAAAAGTATACTTTCAGTCATCTTCGTCTCCATCCCAATCAGAATCGGTGAAGCCGACTAGTGAATCTGAATTGCGACAATATTTGATACAAAAATGAGTGGTACCCTTCATATATCGAACACTGCATTTGACTTCTTTCCAGTGGATTTCTCTAGGATCCTGCATGAACCGAGAAATCACACTAATAACAAAGGATATATCATGTCGACTATGAGTACAATAGATAAGAATGCCAACCAATTGTCGATAGAGAGTAGCATCGACAATGGGTGTTTGACTCGTTTTAGTAAGCTTCACTCAAGACTGAAAGGGAGTGTCACAGATCTTACAATAATCCATCTTAAAACATGTCAACAGATCCATTACATATTTAGACTAAGAAATGAAAAAAAAATCACATAGTGGTAATACTTGAAGACCCAAAAAATAATGCAAAGTGCCAAGATTTGTCATATCAAAGGAGTCAACAAGTTGTTTCTTCAATATAAATATGAGAGCATTATTATTTCCAATAATGATTAAGTCATCAACATATACAACAACAATTAAGGTGTCTCCATTGGAGTGGAGAACATACATGTTGTGATCAGATTCACACTGTTTGAAACCAAGCCTAAGAAAGAAATTGTCAATCTTAGTGTACCAGTCTTGGGGAGCCTACTTCAAACCATAAAGAAACTTCTTGAGTCAACATGCCAAATTGGAATCCATCACAAAGCCACGCGGTTTTTTCATGTAAATTTCTTCAGATAGGTCTCTGTGAAGAAAGGAACTCTTCACATCCATCTGATGAATCTGCCATCCAAAGTGAGCAACGAGGGAAATAATCAAGTGAAAAGAGTTTATCTTTGCAATGGGGACAAAGGTTTTAGTGTAATTGATGCCTTCTTGTTGATAAAATACCTTCATGAAGAGGCGTGCTTTATGTCGTTCAACAACACCTTCAGAGGTAAATTTGGTCATGTAGACCCATCAACACTTCGATATGTTCTTTCCATGTGGTCGGGGAACCAAGTCCCAGGTTTGATTCTTAGACAAGGAATCAATTCCATTCTTCATTGCATGTTCCCATTCAGGTCGAACTTCAACATTTGAGTAGGTAAAAAGATCAGAGGTTTCAAGAACACGAGTCATTAGGGTAATGTTAGCATGTGCTTCTGACTTCGAGTCTTTTGTTCACAAGAGGCATCTCTAGCGGATTCAATTTTCTTGGAATCCCATCGAGGTAGACAAGAAATTGATGAATTGTGGTTCACTTCATCAGGTTGATCAGAAGTCGGAGGTTTTGTAGTCAGTGGACCAGTCAAAACAAAATACGTTAGACTAGTTGACTCGGAGATCGACGGTTGAGTTGAAACAAGAAGAAATTTCAAAAAACTAAAGAGGGGAGAAGGAGATACGATGTCCAAGACAACATCAAAAGGAGAATCCTCCAGCAATCTAGAGGAGGCATTCAAGAATTTAACTCTGGAACACTTCTCATCAAACCGAACCTTACATCAAACAATATTTTTTCGTTGGATATGATCAAATAGTCGATAGGCTTTCGACTCTTCAAAGTATCCCATCATGATGCAAGAATGGATTTTTTCATCTAACTTCTTTCGACAATCATCAGGAATGTGGTCCCAGGAAACACACCTGAACACATATAGGTGGCCCATAGAAGGTTTCTTCCCATACCATCATTCAACGAGAGTCGTGGAAGGAACAACTTTATTCGAGATGGGACTGAGAAGATAATTGGCACAATACAAAGCTTCAGCCTAGAATCCAGGAGGTAGGTATTTATCCTATAGAAGACATCTATCCATTTCGACTAATGTTCGATTCTTGCATTTTGCAACTCCAGTCTACTGAGGTGTCTGAGGAACCGACCGTTGCTAGTTAATACCATATTGAAGTATGTATTATTCAAAGGGTCAATTTACATACTCACCACCATCATCTGATCTCAATCACTTGATGGGTTGAACACGTTTCTTTTCAGAAAAGGCCTAAAATTCTTTGAACTTATCAAAGAAAATATTTTTATTCTTCAGAAAAAAGACCCATCTGAAACAAGAGAAATCATCAATGAAAGTCAATATATACTTTGCACCTGCTCGTGAAGGTAATTTAAAAAAACATATGTCACTGTGAACCAGTTCCAATAGGTTTTATGCTCGCCACACTTGTCTAGAGTCGAAAGGTTCATGATGATGCTTCCCAAGTATGCAACCCTTACATACACATTTAGGGGGAAACACCTTCAATAAACCAACAACCATGTTCTGAGTTGCTAGTGCTTGTAGACTTCAGAAATTTATATGTCCAAGTCATTCATGCCAAATTCAACTTCTCTCATCAGTGTGATCAGTAAGTCTAACCGGTTCAGATTCAAGTCGAGTTGAGTCACATAACTTGTATAAGTTGTTAGTCTGGTCCAGAAGCCCGTCAATGAAAAAAAAATTCCCTTTCTTCAAATCCTGAACATAGAACCAATCTAGCCAAAATTCCACAGTCTTACCAGTCTGAGTCAATTGAGAAACAAACAATAGATTGGAACTAAGATTCAGTAAATGATAACAAGCTACATCACCCTGAATAGTAACATCCAAGGAAAAATCATCAACAACATAGATTCTACATTCTTTGGCTTTATTTAGTCTCATGAATAAACTTGAATCTTTCTCCATATGGTGAGTGCACCCAGATTCGACAACCCATTCATTCTAAGCAGTATGAGACATCAAGGCCTGAGAATTCCCGACTTGGAAGGTGAAATTATCAGCGGCTTGGCGAGTAGTCGACATGTCTCCTTCAATTTTGTTAACCTTCTCCTCTAAATCATCTCACTTCTTAAATCATTTATTCTCGACATGTTCATTCTTTCCACAGTATCGACATGTCTTCTTCTTTTGACTTTGTTGTGGTTGTCTTTGGGGTACCTGATCATTATATGCAGGTTTCTGTGTAGAAGCATCAATCTGCACTCTATTCCTGGAATCCATCTTTCTCTTACCCTTGAGCAAGTGGGATTGGTGTTCACCACCAAGTTTGTCTTCTTAAAGCAACCTGTGTTGATCAATAATCAAAAGTTCACAAAAAACTTCAAAGGAGTAGTCCTTACCATGTTGCTTGTGTGTGTGCTAGTTGGTGTGGAAGGTTGATATGAACACATCAAATGGTGTTCTCAAATTTATCAAGACCATCTCAATGAATTGTCCATCTTGTTTGTTGTATTTCTCTCCACATTCACTCAACTTCAACTAGAGTTCCTTAGCACACAATAAATAGTCCTCCATTCTCTTAAAGGAACGAGGATCGAGAGAGATCAACTCTTTCTCCAACTAAATGATGTGGCTTTTGTCGAATCGGTCGAACAAGGTCTTCATCCTCTTCCAGACCATACATGGACATCCAAGTCCACTGGGATGAAAACGAATTTCCCATGAGATGTAGGTCGTGATGACCCCGATAGCCTCATCCTTCTTTCCATCAATAATATTTTTTGCCGAAGCATCTGTGTAAAACCCCAATTAGATTAATTAATGATTATAAATAAGGTAAATTAATTCATTAATGTATTAAAAGTTAATTAATTAATTAAATTATTAATTTATCTAAGTCAATTAATTATTGAACTAATGAGATTTTATCATTTTATAATTTTTTTATTTTTTTTATTCTTTTTAGAATTAAGTAATGCAACAATAAAGGAATTGAGTATTTTATTGTATTAAGGGTAGGTATGGAATTTATGAGAAAGGATAAGGGGAGATATAAAATTTAGGATGGAGGGAGTCATTGGATGGAGGGATAAGGAAGGGTGAGCTGGACATTTGGAGGGGGAATTCGAGAGAGAGGATAAGGAAAATTGTTGGAAAGTTTGGTTGGCTTACTAGTTGGCTGGTATTGCTGGTATTTTGGGCTCAGGGGCCACAAAATCTGATTTTCTAGAACTATGGATCCAAAGAGGCTATGTTCCTAGTTGGATGGGAGGAAATAGTTTCAAGCAGTGGCCATCTAGCAACAGTGGAAAAGGGAACAAGGACTAAACCAACTAGAATTTACAGGTATTTTTCTAGTGGATTTATTGAGTTGATTTATTGTAAATATTGCAAACTAATTGTTTAGATTATTTGTAAGTTCATTCCTTAAGGTTAAATTATAGAAATACTTACCAGTTTAGAAATTATAATTTATAATAACTTTTATTGCAGTAAAATCAAGTTTGTGTTCCTAATTCCTTCCTTAGATACATAAGTTACAATTTAGAAACATAAACTTATCATTGTAACAAAATTAGAAATTTACATTGATGGCATAATGCATGTACAAAAGTTTGAAAGGATAAATTTTGAGGCCCTCTAGGAGAGGGCCATTACAATCTGGGATCATAACCTTGGTATACTTCCAAAGTCCCTTACTTTTCAATAGGGTTTCCATATCTGGAGCCCATACTGCATAATTTGATCCATTCAGAATAATAGGATCGATATTCGAATCCATATTCAATATATAGATACATTGATCTTGTTTCAATAAGTTCCAATCAACAAACCACCAACCCAAAGTTAATCACAAAACAAATCTGACTCAGCAAGGTTTTCAAATAACAGGTTGAGGTTCTCAAACCATCGAATCTGATACCTTGTTAGGGAATGAAATGGAACACGATATGAAACAAAGAAACCATTATTGCAGACAATTGAAGAGGGACACAATTTCGAAGAACATAGGTGGTGTTTAAAGACATTGTTGCAAAACTTAAGCACAGTGTATTGTGATCAAAACATCACAATGGATATTACACATTGATCTCCATGATCTAGTGTGCAATCTCAATTCACACTCCATGTTGTGATAATGACCTAAGGGGTGTTATTTTATAGTCTCAAGATCTAACTGATTCCAACAGAATCCAGAAGATCGTGTCCACATACAACCATCGAAGATTAGAGTTGATTCCAAAACATCTGCTATGTTAAGTTGGCTCAATAGGAATCTATCCGACCGACTATCCATCCAACTCGTAGTTGATTTTAGGGATGTTCAATCCACTTCCAGACTATCTTTGACTGTTGTTCGACTATCTGACTGACATGCACGCCGACTACTCAACCGACTAGTGTGGTGTGTTGGTCGATCTTCTGACTGACCGTGTCCAAATGTATTTTAACCTCTCGATCGACTAAACCCAAGAGATTTGTGATGAACCATCAATGCTTGATGTTCCAACATTTCACGATACTCCCTTTAGCTAGTCACATAGGCCATGACCTTAGCCAACATACAAGATTTTTTTTTATCTCAGTCTACCTTTGAAGATGGTTAAATGCCTTGATGTATTCAAAACATTTTATTCTACAATTTATAAGAAACATAGACTACATGGACATACTATCTAAGGACTTTTGATATCATTTCCAAGTTTGACATCAAGACAATAGAATCGATATTAACAACAAACCAAACAATTATGATATTGTTGTTCAATAAGTTGGAAAGATTGAGTTAGGAAGACATCATATCCCAACTAAATTTAGAAGATGAAGATATTGTCAGAGTGTTACATTCAATTGCACATGGAAATAAGAAATTTTTTCTAGAGGATATCCAAAATAATCGCCAGAAGTGACAAATTTGAATCAATCCCCCCTTTACACATAAATTATGGAAGATTAAGATTCCACTTCAACAAGTGGATGAGGGGAGTCATCCAAAGTAATTCTTCTTATCAACAATTCAAGGATTGAATCATATTGAGGGGGAGGCAAATAAATGAATATAAATTTATATAATAATATATGAAGTAACAACACCACCACCACCAACAATAATAATGAAGCATAAAGGGTCATACCCCTTCACTCATGGCCATCAATGTATAGTTATAAACCATCACAAATACTAATGTAAAACATGTGTGTGTGTGTGTGTGTTTTATATTCTAAGTTATTTATAAACACACCTTTTTTTTCTTCTTATATAATGGAGCACATGCTTGAGGCACATCACTACCAAGGAAACTTTGTAGGAAGAAATGTTTCCTCTTTGTTGAAATTCCATACAATAAAAATAATAAAGGAATGGCTCCTTTTAGATAAATGTTTTGAAATGATCCCCTTTCTCCAATTGAGTCACACTTGCAAAATTTTAAAAGCAAGACACAAGTCTCTTTAAATATGTTCCAAAAAATGCAAGAGTTGAACCATTGGCAAATAATAAGGATCAAACAAGCTAGGGAAAAGTTATATAAGAATATCAATATCAAAATGAAAGCCACGGGGAATTGACATGGATGATCATATATTTTATCCATTCAATCCAAATACCTCTCTTTCCATGAGAAAATGTATGAAGTTGTTGCCCAAGTACTATGAACATTTTTAAATAGCGGAAAAGATAAATGATGTGACCTACAACTTGAAGTTGCCAACAAATGTAGAATCATGTCTTTCATGTCAATTTTAATAAGGAAAACACATTTTTTTTGGCAATGTTATCCCTACACATGTGGATGTTTAATAAATTTAAGAACAAAAACACAACCCAATTAAAATCATGGATGAGATAGATAGGAAGCATTGAAATAGAGAAGTCAAAGAGTATTGAGTGGAATGGTCCAATGGAGCATTGGAAGAAGCTAGTTTGGAATATAAAACCTGTTTAAGGGAATTTATTCTCATTAAGGGAAATGAGATATGCAAAGCAAGAAAATAAGTTACTACCCCAACCCCAATTCTTAGTACTAGTAAGTCCAAGGTGACTTTAATGAACTTTCATTTGATAGGTCACATTTTTAGCGTATAAATCAAATCCTAATAGAGGAGGGTCCACATTCTATTAAGATTTAGGTTACAAAATGGGTCACCATACAACATGAAAAAACAAGTTAACTAGGGTTAAATAATGACAAAAGGAGGCACTCTACATAGGATAAAAAGGGAAGAAACCCCTTAATATTTCAAAGAGGTAAAAATCACCATTGAAAGGACAAAGGAAGTGAAAGGTTTTCAATTCCCTCCAAGAATATAAAGGTCATGAGAACCCCACAAAAAATTGGAACATTATTTATTCTTCCCCACACCCCCATTGGGCTCTTTTGAAACATGTTGCTAATGAGAACATGTTGTGTGAGAGAACCTAGCAAGATACATATAATACACTTTAAAAGTTGGAAGGTTGCAAGTGCTATATATATGTATCTAGAGTTGCAAATCAGATTGGTTATCAATGGAAAGTGATACTTATGCATGTTGTAGCTTATTGAAAGAATAATCATTTCAACCTTTTTTTTATATTTGTTCCTTGCTTCAAAAGGGAGTTGCATTGCTACCATATGCTATAAAATTGTTGTAGCTATCCCACACAAGGCACTAGATTTTTTAAGAATCATTGATTACCCTCTTTCTTCTCATATATGTATATTAATATTTGGCTATTAAAGAAATTCGATTTATTTCTCTCCTCTTTCCCAATTTATCATTAGTTCTCATGAATATTTTTTGTGAGCATTAAGCATGGTCTAGTCTAAGTGACCCCATGTTTTTAGCTCCTAAATAAAACGAGTGAGGAGGAGAGGAATAAATTTATAGGGTCATGGGTGGATAATACTTTATTCTAATCACATAAATGCAATATACCTAGTGGGAATCCCTAGCATGCCTTTGACATAGTTTTCCTCTTGCAACAATAGTATGTATAGTGCAAAAGTGGCCTATGTGCACACATATTTGTTTTTGACTCAACACCCATGGGATAACATGGAATTTATGCCAACTTAAAATAGGGATTGCACATACCCCCACATTTGCATGTATTTCTATACATGATTTTGTTATGTGTTGGGAGGTATATGATCATGGGTAATGGGCAATCCAACGAAAGGTGGAGATGTAATACCCTAGTTTTGATCCTCAATTCAATGTTGTGTATGTACATGATGAATGTATATAAGTTGTAAAATGTGATTTGTAACGAAACATTGAATGTTAATTAAAAGTACATCATCAACTCCAGAAGAGAAGGATAAGGAAGGGGGGCTATGACCCTATAAGAGGGGAAAGGCAAGGGGGCTTAAGTAGGCTAAGAAAAAGGACCTTAGTAAAAGGATTTAATGCAAATTCTTGTAAAAATTATGTATGTCCCTTGATTATTAGCTAATTACAATTTAATTGAGTCGTAGGAGGGATCAGTGCCTGAAGGAAATACATGTCCCCTTCATCCCATGAAACTAAAACTCTTACCTTTTTCGTACAAGAAAATGTGTATGGTGGTTTGATTTTGACAGTTCAAGAGGGGAGTCCAAAAGTTTATTGTCACTCAGTTATTAGAGTGCCAAACTTACCAGAAATCGAGAATTCACTATGTGAATTGTACTTCATTTGTAGAATCAAGGAAATTGTCTTTGAGCAAAATGTCGTGTGTATACAAAATTGAAATTGTTAAAGATACAACAACAGATTAAGTGAGAATTGTGGTTATATTGAATGGTAATGGTTGTGATTGATGGAATTAGCTATAGATGATAAATCCCTCGAATACTGGCAATAACATTTCCTAGCTAACCTTTGTTGGAGCCTTGGAAGGAAATTGGATAGCCAAAGGGACTGTTGAGTAGAAAAGGGGACCCCATTCCTTGGATTGATGGGAAAGAGGGTTGTGGATTGGGAATTACTATAGGTGTAATCAATGACTATGAACCTATGAATTGGGTTGTCAGAAGAGAAATTAGATCTAACCATAGGAAGAGTGTGTCCCTTGTGGATTCATAGCCTCAACTTAGGGGTGGCCTCTGTTGTAGGGAGAAATTGTGTAGCAGGGAGCCTATAGTTGGATGGATGGTGCAGACCCCCTACCTCAACAGGGTCCGCGACATCCCAGTCACTAAATCATCCTCTAACTCTGAGCTGGAACAGCTCTTTCGGTTCCTCACCGGAACCCTGAAAGTCAGATCCACAGGTCCACCTTTTACCTTGGCATAGGCCTTGAGAAAACCTGTCTGCCACCACTTCGCACTCAGGGCGCAAATTTGAACACTTACACAGTGCAAGCACTGGCTCTCAGGCTAGGCCCCACCTCCACGCAACCACCCTCGTGACCACGTGCTAACGCAAATGAGTGCGTTCGGAAATCATGATTCTGGAAATCTTGATGCAGTACCCACCTTCTCCCCTTCGAATTCCTGAAATTTGATCCTTCTCCGGACCATATCCAACGATCATGTGTCCTCTTCAATTGACAACCAAGATCGTTTCACAGTTTTGCGAGTCGAGACTTCTCGTCTCACGACTCCTCGTTCCTCTACTTCCTGGCTCTCGAAATGTCGAAAAGGATTAACAGAACTCTGGCTCCTCCCTTATCCTCCCTCAGTGTGACCACGCCCTATGACCTGGGGATAACTCCTCTGAATCCTTCAGCTTTTGCGATTCGAGGAATCGCGATGCAATGTCTCTTCCTCTCCCTTTCAAATCCTCGATGGCTCCCAGATCTCTGCCATGCGTCCTTTCAAATGGATGGTCCTCATCCTTTCGTGAGTTTCTCTTTTCATGAGTTTGGGGAAGTCTTCCCCTCTAATTTTCCTAGTGGACAAATGTCGAGCGACAGCCACGTGTCCCCTCCAATGGATGGTTGTGATCTTTATCCAGGATCAATGGTTGTGATCTTTTCGGCTTTCTCCATTTCGGAGAATACAAGTCCTCGTACTCGCCTTCACCTCAATTTTCCTGAAGCCCGAACCCTGGTGGCTCTTGGATCTTCGCCACATGTCAGTCTCGATCCAACGGCTGGAGTGATTTTGGGATTTTTGTTCGGGACTTTTGATGACTCCTCCTCGCCAATCTCTCGGTAACCAAACTCCTGGTTGCTCGGACCTGCTACCACGTGTCCTCTGAGATGGATAGTCTCGATTCTTTCGGTGATTCCTCCGAACACTGACTACTCTCCACGTGTCCCCTTCGATGGACAGTTGTGATCTCAGCTTGGTCGATGGATCACCTTCCTCCTGGGTTTTGAACATTGTATGAGTCCCAGCTCTATCCTCCTCGCAGCTCTACTCGATCTGATGGTTGTCGGTTGTTTGCACTAGATCTGATGGCCCAGATATATTCTCCTTGCGCGTTCTCCTTCTATTGTCTGGACGTAAGTTTCGATGGTCCAAATCCAACCTTCCATCGTTGATCCAACGATAGTTGTAGCTCCCTCCCGAGCGTTTTCACCTCCTTCCAGACTTGGAAGATTTTTGAGTTTTCAAAGGCCTCGACCTTTTCTCTTTGTTCTGCGAGCCCACGACCTTTGGTCTCGCCTGCATTTCTAGAAACGCTCCTCCTCCTGAACTTTGTCTAAGACTTGGACCTCGAGGGGTCTCGGCCTTCTTTTGTTCCTTTCTGTTGGAATTTTGTGCGCAAAATCATTGTTCCTCCTGAGCTTGCACTTGCTCGAGTTTCTAAGGAACTCGTTCCTTGCCTTCTCCTTCTAATGGAGATTGATGTCCTCCTAGAAACCTCACGCTCAAGCACTCCTTGCTGAGCTCTCCTACAGAGTATTCAACAACTTTATGAGTGTCTTCTCCTTGACACTTCTCCTGTCTCTGAACTCAAAATAGAGTTCTTCTTATGCACTATATGCACTTGCTCGATGCCCTCCTGGCATAGCTCTGCAGGATTCTCAGAAATTATGTCTTGTCTGTGCTTTCCTTTGCACAGACCTACCTCCAAGGTGTTCAGCAACCTTGAGGCTTCTACCTGAGTCTAAGACTTCCTCTAGTGCGCCCTCCTGGCACGTCTTTGCCTGAATTCCATAGAACTTAGAAGTGCACTCATGCACTGGCCTTCAGAGTCCTCAGTACTCTGTCATGAAACCTCTTGCATGAAGCCACAAAAGAACCCAGACTGAAAATCAAAGGACTCACAGACAACAAATTATGTCTAACCCGGCAAATGTAAACTACTCATACATCTACAGCATATCATAAACACATAAAGATGACATTCGTTCATAAACACACAAAGACTCATGTGCAGGAAAGACTACTCTTTGTATTAATTTTGAATGCCAAATTACAATGTGTTGAGCTCAACTTCAACAGAGTCTTGACTCTCCTCTCTTCCTATCCTATCTATTTTGTCTAATTACTAAAAAGAAACCAAAAGATATTTTTTTTACAAAGGGGGGGCTCCTCGAGCTCTTCCCTCCATCTCACCAACTCTCATTAATTACAATGAATTACATTGAATGGGCCATCTAATCCAAATTGGATCTAGATCCCCATCAACCTGTCAGCCATTAAGGTGACACCAACTACAGCATGCTCGAAGGCATGGCTTTGGCTCTATTATCCTTACAACAATTAATTTCAATTAGTTCAAATTTGAAATTTGAAAGTGAGAGGGTTGCGCCTCTTCTCTCCTCTCCATTGAACGTGTATTGGGTGTGCTAGCTGGCTAGTGCTTGATGACGTGGAGTGATGCTCCTGCATCAATGGAACATTCCTCTTTTGCAACCAGTTGTTGGAAAATTCCAAACATGTAAGTGTTCCTAAATGTATATGTGGAATTAATACCGAATTGGTATGGTTTATGTCATAGTTGAATTGATTTCCAATTTTTTCTTATGAATGCATGTATTAGCATAAATTTATGATTTTTTTGGTTTCATGAATAATTAAATGGATACATTTGTGTTGCATAAATCTTTACTATCATTCCTACTTATGGTAAATAGTTAATAATATAAGAATGAGTTCAATTCTTTAGTAAATTGGTGCAAATTTGGGGGTTGAAGGAAGTACCCCATATCCTCAAAGTGCATAAAGAGTTTTGGGTACATTATATAATGGTACTGGAGCCACTAGTTACAAAATTGGAGTTTTATGGGCCATAAATCAACCATATATGAAGAAATTAGAGTTGTTTGACTAAATTTTTCATTGAGAATAATTGGGGAACTTAGTGTTTGAAATTTGCAAATGTTGAATTGAGTACTACAATTACTCAATTGGAAGAATATTAAAGTATGTGGGTATCTTATGAAGGCACAAATGAAGCAATGCCCAAGTTTCAGAGTTAGCTCTATGAAAATTTGAGAAAATGCAGTTTATAGACTAAGTGTTTCACAAAATGTCCATGAGGAGAAAGGACTATATAGAGCCATAAATTCCAACTTAGAAGCCCAAATTGGGTATGGGTGTAGTCCTTGGAAGGATAATTCAAAAGGGAATAATTTTGATGGCTCAAACCTTGGAGAATCGCTTTAAAATTATTCATAACTTGAGAATAAGAAGAGACATATAGCCTTGATTTGGTAACATTGATGAAGTGCATATTTACCAACATTTACAAGAAAATGCTACCGACCCGGAATTGAGATGTATCTAACAATTTATCGGTATGCACACTTCTTGTAGATTTAGAGCTATAAAAAAGATAATTAAATAATAGAATTGAATAATATTGTTGAAAATCAAGCATAGAAGATAGACAAAGACCTGACATCCATGAAGAAGAATTTAGAGGCCTGAATATTGATATAGAAGAGGCAGAGTCTAACAAGCACAAAAAGAGAATGGAGTTGCAAACTATCTATATTAAAGATGAATTGCTAAAATATTTTAGTTATATTAAATATGATAAAGCAAAGATACAAATACTCCTAAGTGGGTTTCCTACATTCTACAAAGATAAAATTCAATTTGATAAACCTAAGACTCTTGAAGAGATTATCAAGAAGGATAATTACTTGTATGAACATAGCAAAGGAAAAGTAGAATTTTAAAAGTCTTGGAGAGATATGAAAAGGACAAGAAAGATGAGAGGAAGAGGGGATTTAAACCTCCTTTCTTTAAGAACAATGCCAATACATATTAGAAAACCTAGCCAACCCATAATGGATCTAAGATGGCGGAATCCTTGGGGAAAGGGCAAGGTAGTGAATCAAATGTTGGGACAAAAACATTCCAAGAATATATAGTGCCTTAGAAAATTGACAAATAAATCATAATTCCAACATGATTGAGGTTGAAGGTAATACTACAAATCAACCTATTGCAATTTTAATTGATTCAACAATGAGTCATAGTTACATTGCCCCTGATTTGGTTCAAATATTTTATTTGAAAGAAGCATGAAACAATCAAGGTTGGTTTGATTGGATACTAGGACTAAAAGGAAGATTAATGAAGTTGCCAAAGGTTTCCCACTGGATATGGATGGTTTCAAACTTGAACATCATACCACTTGGTTCATATGATTCTCTTATTGGAATATATTAGTTGGATGTGCATCATATTTCCCTAGATTATCATAATAAAACTCTCACTTGTCTTGATGAAGAATAAAAGTAAAGGAAAATGAAAGGCCTTCCCAAACCCATTTCTATAAGGGATATTTCATCCTTATCATTGAAAAGATTATTTAGGAAGGATGTTATTGTATGTGACACGTGTGGAAGAGATAAGAAAGTGTATAAACCCAAATACTGAGGATTGTCTAGTGCTACAGGAGTATGAAGATGTATTTGGGGAGATACCAAGGTTACAAAAAGAAATAGATATTGATTTCTATGTTAATGTGATGCCTACAACTACTCTAGTATTTAATAGTCCATATATAATGAATACACCTTGATTGAAGGAGTTGCAAATGGAATTATAAGAATTGTTAAAGAAGAGGTATATATGTTCAAGTGTCTCTCTTTAGGGAGCACCGATACTCTTTGTGAAGAAGAAATATGGGAATTTGTGGTTGTGCATCGATTTTAGACCATTGAAGAAGGTCACTATGAGACATAAATATCATTTACCAAGAATTAATGAAATATTTGATCAACTGGGAGGAGAAAATCTATTTTCAAAGATAAATATGAAGTCAAGCTACCATCTGATAAGGATAAAGGATAAAGACATCGGTAAGACAACATTTAGAACCAGGTGTGGAGACTATGAATTTGTAGTGGTTCCATTTCGACTAACAAATGCACCAACTACTTTCATGTGCTTAATGAATGGAATATTTATAAATTGTTTGGATAAGTTTGTCATTGTATTTCCAAATGATGTTATTATTTATTCAAAGTCAGAGGAGGAGCATGAAGAGCACTTGAGATTAGTACTACAAGTACTAAGAGAGAATCAAGTTTATATGAAGTTAAGTGTTCCTTTTATTAGAGGTAGATTCATTACTTGTAACATATCATCTTTGAGGATGAAATGGCAGGGGATCTAGAAAAGATTGAAACCATTAGGGAATGACCAACACCTAAGTGTTACAATATGATGGATGTGCTTGTTTAACCATAGACAATATCACTATTGTCACCCAACCATAGGTCAAATCCACCCCCGAGCACCTTAACCTTGACAGAGAATCATTCTGGAAGCAAACCCTAGGCTAGATAGCCAAACAAGATAGTGCACCTCTCTCCAAGGATAGAGCACCAAACAAGAGAAACAAGAGTTGATCAGAGAGTCCAAACCATAATCAAGAGAGTGTCCAGGCCAAAACCAAAATCTGCTAGCTACAACAGCTGTAATGATGACTCTCCTCCAAACTTGTGCACAAACTGGCCAACTGCAATGCACACAAGTGTTTCTTCTGCAGTTCTGAGAATGCCTGCCAGAGTGAAGACTGGCCTCCTGTATTTATACTAAAACTGGAAAACTACTTGGTCTGACTTCTCATTCTAGGTGCCTATTTACTTAGTATACAATATTTCCTTTAGTCGACTTCTTCGCTTGGAGACTAATAACCTAATACAAATTATCCTCTTAGGATGACTTGTCTTCTAGGGTTATTAGCCAACTAATTAGGGTTTCTTCTTTCTTCCCGGAATATTCTATTCTCGTCAGGTTTACATGTGGAGGTAAATACCTCCCGCAACTACCATAATATCAAGACTCCCTCCTAGCTAGGGAGGTATTGAAGGTAATGGTCTTGAGCACAAACATACCATTTACCCGGTAGCATCAATATAGTCGTATAGACTAACTCATGATTAGATCATGAGCACCATCATCACTATCAGTTTCACCAGTTGCATCATCTCTTGAAACCATACTCCATCTGAGTAATCAGACATGATGTTGGATAAATCACTCACTCCACAGACTGACATAAGAGCCATTCTTTTAATTCGGACATATGTCCTAGAAGAACAAATGTCCTGGACCATTTTCCGTCTAGGGAATCTCTGTCCATTGATCATGCATCTAGCTGATAATCATTTCCAACACTGCACAGAAAACATTGTTATGATATATAAATTGAATCATCTGGTCCATTCTTCCACTCACATCTGTGAGATCTGAAAGAGTATCTTCCCTAAGAAAGTAAAACATCAACGATGAGTTATCTGGACTATTCTTCTCAAACAAGGAAGAATAACTGTCTCGATTTCTGAATTTGGACCATTCACCTGTCTGGGCCATTTCTCCGACACCAAACAAAGTGAAACCTAGAGAGAATGAATCTACCCTAGGGAATGTATGTCCCTGATTGTTGAACCTGAACCATTTGCCTATCTCGATCATTCCTCCGGCACTAAACAAAGTGCAACCTAGAGAGAATGAATCTTCCCTAGGGAATGACTGTCCGGACCATTTCCTAAGGAAATGATCGTCCTGCACCAACCTCCAAAACGAACCATTCTTTGAAACTTCTCACAACTGTGAGCTTCGAAAGAATGACTATCCGTCGAGGTGAACCAGTATTATTGACCACTACTGAGAGTGATCGTTAAGAAGAGAGACTGTCCTAGACCATTCCCTATGTTAACCACAAGGGGAATCACTGTCTATGGTACATCAAAAATCCATCGAACCATTTTCATTACAAAAATGATTGTTCGATCTGGACCATTTTTCGAACTAAAAAATGTCTGTCCATTAGAAATCTCAAACCACTTTCCGAACTGGAAAGGAACTGCTCATCCTGGACCATTTTTCGAACTAAAAAATGATTGTCCATAAATAAATAACACATCAGTGCTCCCTCCCAACCTGGGAGTCATCTCTTCCTTTTTCAATAAGGAAGTCGTCTCCATGAGCTCCATCTTGAGTACACAAACTATTTCATCTTGAACATAGGCTTTACCAAAATGTCTGCTCATCTACTCATTTGTGGAGATATATATTGGAGAACCACTTCTCCTTTCTAGACTTCATCACAGAGAATGTAATGTTTGATCTCAATGTACTTCGGTCTTTCTGGAACACTGGTTTTCTGAAGGATTCATATATCTATGATCATCATAGTTGAATTCATCTCTTTTGTTTCCTGCTAGCTCATAACAACATGGCAAGGGTCAAACTTGGAACATATCCAAGTGGTACTTGTTCTGTCATCATGAGAGTTTTCTCATGGATTGGCAATCCATCATCCTTGAGTTCTGAGTAACCATTTTGATACAATATCTTTGTTAATAAAGTATTTTCACCACGCTTTTGTTGTGCATTGGAGGCTCTGCACCAAGTTGTTTGAATCCATACAAAAACCTTCTTCCATCTGCATACAAGAGTCTCTTCCTGGTATACCTCAAAGCCTTGAGGTTGTTCTGCATACATTCTTTGTTCAATTATTCTGGAGAACAGTCTTTGCATTCATCTGATGTAAACTCCAAACCATGGATATTGCGGCCAATATAATGGCTCATGTAAAGGTATGTCTGGTTTACTGGAACAAACAATCATCATAGTCTTCTCCCTCCATCTGGGAGAACCTCTAGTTTTGGATCTCGCAATGCTTTCATTCATAAGTCTTCCATACACTGTTCTTCATCACAACTTTCAATTCCTCTTCTTGATTGCTTTTAGTGATTTCATATCAGGCTGGTAGTCTCGTGATTCTCGATACAATGACTGGTTGTTCCGGATTTTCTTTATTTCTTGGAATCTTCATGTTCTTCCTCATGTTTCTCTTTAGCTCTTTGATCTATGGATTTTTCTATAGATTCCATGCCCTGAAGATTCCACTTCTTTATTTCATCATAGGATCATGGATGTGGATGGACAAGCAGGGATACTTTAAGGCTTCTTTTCGAAGAAGGCTTCTTTTCGAAGAAGGCTTCTTCTAAAGTCAAATTGAACATGTATTTCTTTTCATGGCTGTTACCATGGATATATACTCCATCATCTTCAATGGATCATAGAATTAGCTCCCTCCTAATCATTTCTTCATGTATGAATGCATTCTCTTATTTTGGAAATATATAATTGGCTCCCTCCATCTAGGAGAGTCCACGCTTCTATTTGCATCCTTATTGCCTTCTGTAAAGTGTCACAAATATTTTTCTAGTTTCCTCTTGATTGTTGACTTCTTTATGTCTTTACTTCTTCTAGGTTTCTTCAAGATTGATTCTGATTTCGGCTTATCTTGCACATGTTGCTTATGTAATAACTTCCACATGAATTGTTACAAGGGGTTGTTGATGTACTTCATCCTTTCATGTGTATTGTCTGACTTGTAGTCATAGTGATAGCAATCCTTATCTTGTTGTTCTTCCACAGGTATAGTTTCTCTTGGAACATATTATCTTCTAAGAAATAGATATGCAATATATGTAAAGAGAACATGGTATGTAAGAGAACTATGAAGAGTATCGTTACCTTGTCTTAGAAGAAGAAGTATGTTTTGTCTTGCTTGGCTTTCTTTGAGGGTTCCCTTTCTTCGACAATTGATGCTTCGTGTGATTCCATCCTTTTCTTTAACTCGTGACAATGATTCTTGTAGTGACCATACTTTCAAAAATTGAAGCATTGTATTCTTGACATATCTTTCTCCTGATTTGGTTTCTTCCCAGAGCCAAACTTATTTTTATTCCTGAAATCCTTAAACCTTGTTGTGAAGGCTTGATCATCGTACTTCTTTTGGGGTTTCTCTTTTGCACTGATCCTTGATTCTTCTTGTGCACAACAAGTTCAAAATTCTTCAAATGTAGGATACTCCTTCCTTATGTTCATTCTTGCGGCAAATGCATCCCACGTATTGGGAAGACCATTGAGTACTATGTTTACCAATTCCTTCTCTGAAATGATCTCTTCAATAGCTTGTAGTTGATCTCTTAACTGAGAGATTCTCACAAAGTATGATGTTATGATGTCATCATCATTCATCTTCATGTCACGGAGCTCATTCTTCAGACTCATTAATTGTCCAATGTTTCTTACTAAGAAGAGGTTTGTTAGGGCATTGTACATCTTAGACGAATCAAGATGGCAGATGTAGGGTATCAAGTGGTCTTTTGTAGAATCCACTATGATAATCATGGCATTGATGTCATTGTCTTTGAACTTCTCCATAACTGCAATATTTTGTGGTTCATTTTATTTTCCTTCTTCAAACTCTGGTTCCACAATCTTTCCTTTCACGATATCCAACACTTTATTCTTGGCAAGGATGAGATCAATCCTTGTCTTCCATGCTCTGAAGTTAGAATCCCCGTCTAACTTGTTTTTTGACTTCATAGAGTAAGTCATGGTTTCCTTTGACTTCGTCAACCCTAGATTTGACCAAAAACTCAACCTTGATGTCTTAGCTTGCTAAGAGTACCAGGAGATATGCTAGGCTAGGGAACACTAGTCTATCCGGAAATTAGGTCAATCCCTTCACTTAATGTACCTCAATGAGAGGATTAGGGTTTCTGCAACTGCACCTGCTAGTAACCCTAACGGCAGTGCTTTGGTAACTGCTCCTTCTAGAAACCCTAGTGACAGTGCTTTGGTAATTGTTCTTGCTAGAAACCCTAGTGGTAGTTCTTCAACGAGCTCAGTATCCTTATCGCTATACTCCCTTCTAGTGGTTAGACTGAATGAAG
>ML815719.1:71012-97774 GCA_009831015.1 Picea engelmannii
TTGGTAACTGCTCCTTCTAGAAACCCTAGTGACAGTGCTTTGGTAATTGTTCTTGCTAGAAACCCTAGTGGTAGTTCTTCAACGAGCTCAGTATCCTTATCGCTATACTCCCTTCTAGTGGTTAGACTGAATGAAGGAGGTGTGGGCCCATAACCTATTACATTATGATGGATGTTCTCGTTTAACCATAGACAATATCACTAGTGTCACCCAACGAGCTTAGTATCCTTATGGCTATGCTCCCTTCCAGTGGTTAGATTGAATGAAGGAGGGGTGGGCTCATAACCTATTAAAATATGATGGATGTGCTCATTTAACCATAGACAATATCACTATTGTCACCCAACCATAGGCTAAATCCACCCCCGAGCACCTTAACCTTGACAGAGAATCATTCTGGAAGCAAACCCTGGGCTAGATAGCCAGACAAGATAGCGCACCTCTCTCCAAGGATAGCACACCAAACAAGAGTAACAAGAGTTGATCAGAGAGTCCAAACCATAACCAAGAGACAGTCCAGGCCAAAATCGAAATCTGCTAGCTGTAGCAACTGCAACGGCATCTCTCCTCCAAACTTGCACACAAACTGGCCAACTGTAGTGCGCACAAGTGTTGCTTATGTAGTTCTGAGAATACCTGTCAGAATGAAGACTGGCCTCATGTATTTATACTAAAACTGGCAAACTGCTTGGGCTGACTTCTCATTCTAGGTGCCTATTTACTTAGTATATAATATTTCCTTTAGCTGACTTCTTCTCTTGGAGGCTAATAACCTAATACAAATTATCCTCTTGAGTCGACTTGTCTTCTAGGGTTATTAGCCAACTAATTAGGGTTTCTTCTTGCTTCCCGAAATATTCTATTCTCGTCAGGTTTACACGTGGAGGTAAATACCTCACGCAACTACCATAATATCAACACTAAGAACATAAACGATATAAGGTTATTCATTCATTGGGCTTGCTAGATACTACAAGAAGTTCATACAATAATTTTCCGAAATTGTTCATCCCATTACATCTATAGAATGAGGGAATTAAGTTTGAAAGAACAACAAAGTGTGAATAAATATTACAACGGTAAAAGAATTGCTTACTAGTGTGTCGCTTCTTAAGATTGTTGATTCTAATGAATATTTTGTGTTGTGCACAAATGCTTGCAACGAGGGACTAGGTGGAGTTCTTACTCAAAATGGGAATGGGATCTATTATGAATCCAAGAAAATTAAGGAGCATGAAAAGAACAACGCCACCCATAATTTAGAGCTCATTGCAATAGTTCGTGCACTAAAGATGTGGAAACATTACTTTATAGGGAGAATGTTCACATTACAAATAAACCACGGTGATCTGAAATATTTATTTGAACAAAAAACTTTAAATGTCAGGCAAACAAAGTGGTTGGAATTTCTCAATGAATATGACTTTGATATAAAACATATTAAAAGGAAGGAACACAAAGTTGTCGATGCAATCAATAAAAGAGTGCATGTAATGCATGCTACGACCATCACTAATGAAAATATGATCCGAGGAACAAAATTTTTGACATCATTACCTTTGACGAACATTATCTTCGGATCAAAGAAGGTTTATAACGAGAGAACGAACACCAAAAGTACGAGGGTTATAAGTTGGAATATAATCATGGCATTCTTATGCATGATAATAGAGTGTATGTTCCTAATTGTTATGAATTGAGGAAATTAGTCTTAAAGAAAATGCACAATGTTCCATATGTTGGACACCTTAATTATCAAAATACAATTGCAACAATAAGAAGCCAATATTTTTGGCTAGGAATGAAGGTTGTGGCTCATTATATAGCCAAGTGTATGGAATATCAAGAAGTAAAGATTGAAAACAAACATCCATCACAACCATTACCAATTCCAAAGTAGAAATGGGAAGTGGTAACTATTGATTTTATCCCTATGTTGCCCAAGACAACAAAACAACATGATTCAATAACGGTAGTGGTAGACAAATTAACCAAAGTTGCTCAAATTATTCTTGTTAAGTTAACTCATAAGAAAACTAATATAATAGAGATTTAGTTAAAACAGATTGTTAAATTTCACGGGATGCCTAAAGAAATCATTTCACACAGAAATCCTAAGTTTACCTCAAACTTTTGGAAATGATTATTCAAGGGTTTTGGTACAAATATGAATTTCAATACAACCTACCATCCATAAGTCTATGGACAAACAAAGAGAAACAATTAAGTGATTCAAGACATGTTAAGAATGTATGTGATGGATAAGCCATTGAAGTAGGAGGATTACTTGCATTTAGTAAAATTTCCCTATAATAATGGATATCAAGCTTTAGTGAATATGAGTCAATTTGAAACATTGTATGGACAATCCATTGGATAGAGTAGTACTTGGGTCAAAATTGATTAGAGAAATGGAAGAGCAAATGATTAAAATCAAGCAAAATTTAAAGGTAGCATAGGACATGCAAAAGAGATATGCAAATAAAGTAAGAACACCAAGGGAATTTACAATTGGGGAGTATGTGTTTCTAAAAGTGAAACCAAAGAAAATTCCATCGAAGTGGAGTGCTACACTAAATTGGTATCTAGATATTGTGATATTTTTGAGATCATGTATAGAATAGGACTCGTTGCATACATGTTTGCATTGCTTATTGCCGTAAAAGTGCAGAATGTGTTTCAAGTGTTTTTATTGAAAAAATATGTACATGACCCTAACCATGTCATTGCTTGGACTTTAATACAAGTGGAAACAAAAAAAGACTTCCAAGTACGACGAGTGTGCATATTGCACAAAGAAAGGAGAGCTATTACTCCACAAGAGGGGAAAGACAAGGGGGTTTAAGTAGGCTAAGGAAAAAGACCTTAGTAAGGGAATTTCACCCAAAGTCTTGTAAAAATTAACTGTATCCCTTGATTTTTATCCAATTACGCTTTAATTAAGCCTCGAGGGGGTATTAGAGAATGAAGGAGATGCATCGACCCTTCATGCCAAGCAATCGAAAACCTTACCTTGGCCATGCAAGTGAATGAGTGTGGTTGTTAAGTTTTAATGGTTCAAGGGGAGTTTGAAGGTTGATTTCCATTTAATTATTAGAGATTCGAACTTACCATAAATTGGGAATTCACCTTACAAATTTTCCTTTGTTTGGGGAATCGAGGAAATTGTCCTTGAGCAAACAATTATGTGTTTGTTGAATTCAAATTGTGAAAGATAGAACCAAAAATTAAATGATAATTGTAATTGTACAGAATGATAATGGTTGTCATTGAGGGAATTAACTACAATTGTAATTTCCTAAAATCACAATAGTGAGATTTCCTAGCAAGACTCTCTTGGATCCCTAAAGTGAAATGGGATAGCTTGAGGGGATGCAAAGCAGAGAAGGGAATCGCATTCCCTGGGTTGTGCGAGCCAATGGAGAAGAGGGTTGTGGATTGAGAATCACTATATGTACTGTGAGTTCAGGAATTGGACTATGAAAAGAGAAATTAGAGCCACCCATAGGAAAAATGTTCCCCTTGTGGATTCATAGCCTTAACTCAAATGTGGCATGTGTTGTAGAAAAACTAATGTATATGTGAATTGTGTTGAATTAATATTGAATTGGTATGGTTTATGTCAGGGTTGAATTAATTTCCAGTGTGTTTTCAGACTACTTGTGTGACCCTATGTTTATGATTTATGGTTTCATGAATAATTAAATGGTTACATTTATGTTGCATAAATATTCATTGGCATGCCTACATATGGTAAATAGTTAATATCAAAAAAATGAGTTTGGTTCCTTAGTAAATTGGTGTGAATTTAGGGAGTTAAAAGTACACCATATCCTCCAAACGCACAAAATTATTGGCTACATTACAAGAGAGACGAGCTTTCATATTTGTGACATAGTACTACTTCGTGTCAAGATGACATAGTTAAGAACATGTGACATAGTTACAAGTCACTTCACTGCATAGGG
This sequence comes from Picea engelmannii, assembly GCA_009831015.1. NCBI lineage: Eukaryota > Viridiplantae > Streptophyta > Pinopsida > Pinales > Pinaceae > Picea > Picea engelmannii. Next base: position 74,981 of record ML815719.1, read on the forward strand.
CATTCAGATGCAACATATTGTTCCATATACACCACAACAAAATGGTATTGTTGAGAGAAAGAATCGCACGTTAAAAGAAATGTATGATCCAATCTAAAAGATTAAGTCTTCATTATTGGGCGAAAGCCATCAACTTTGCAAATTACATAGTCAATCACACTCCTACAAAAGCTTTACAAAATATAAGACTAGAAGAAGCATGGACTAAAATTAAGTCGGATGTAAGCCACTTCCATGTATTCGGTAGTGTAGCATGAGCTCACATTTCGGATGAAAAAAGGAAACCATTACAGCGTAAAAGTGAGAAGTGTTTTTTTGTTGGATATTCAGAAGTTGTCAAAGGCTATCGACTTATTCAACCTCATTCCAATGAAATTTTTATTAGAAGTGATGTTAAATTTGATGAAAATCTCTTCGTCCTGCGAGCCATCTTCGATGTTTGTGCATCTTCTATTCCTATTATGGTTTTTTCTTCATATGATGACAATGAGAATGAAAATCCACCTGTCTACTCATCTTCCTCTAGATGAGTCCATTGAACATGAACCTAAACCAATACCACCGCTTCTTAGATGGGTTTGTTTAACTCGAGAAGAAACTAGTGATCTTGTCAGTGATCCTACACATTAGCGTCAGACATGTTCACAATTCCAACGAGCCTATTCTCTTTTGGCTCAAGTTTCAAAGACTCGTGATCCATAAACATTTGTAGAAGCTTCAGGCCATCCAAATTGGGACACAACAATGAATGAAGAATATCGTTCCTTAATGTCAAACGATACTTGGTATCTTGTATCTCTTCTGAATGGAAGAAAGATTGTTAGATGTAAATGGGTGTATAGAACTAAGTATGCATCAGATGGAAGTGTTGAAAGACACAAGGCCCGGCTAGTTTTCAAAGGATTCTCTCGAGTTGAAGACATGGACTATAACAAAACATTTTCTCTCGTAGCCAAAATGAATTCTATCTGCCTTGTTCTAACCCTTGTTGTCTCACATAAATGGGAGGTCCATTAGATGGATATTAAATTCGTCTTTTTGCATGGGGATTTACAAGAAGAAATCTACATGGAACAACCTCTCGACTATGACCAGAATGACTCCAACCGTGTTTGTCACTTTAAGAAATCTCTTTATGGTCTTAAGAAAACTCCTCGAGCTTGGTATGCCAAAATGGATAGTTTTCTTCTTGACACTAGCCTTCTAAACATCATTTTTTACCCTAATGTCTATACCAAAAATGTAGGCAGTGATCTCAAAATACTTGTTCTTTATGTTGATGATCTTATCCTCACTATATGTGACCCTAAAGTTTTAACCTATGTGAAATCCAACCTTTAAAATGAATTTGGAATGATAGACTTGGGCTATTTGCAATATTTCTTTGGCCTCAAAGTATTGCAAACCAAGGAAGGAATTTGTCTTTCCCAGTCTAAGTATGGTTGATATCTTCTTCGTCGCTTTAACATAGATGATTCTAAACCATCCCCTTCTCCCTTCTAGTATGGATTCAAATTTCTTGTCACATGTACTACTCTCAAAGTTGATGTTATTTTGTATTGTCAGTAAGTTGTTAGTCTCTTATATTTGACTCATATCCATCTTGATATTTCCTTTATTGTTAGTCTTTGGGATACATTGCAATTCAAGGGGGACTTCGTTGGTGGTTGGTTTCACTGATTCGGATTGGGCCAATGACCCAGATGATCGAAAGTTTACTGAAGGTTATGATTTCAACTTTGGTTCTGAACTTGTTGCTTGGGTTTGTAAGAAACAATAAGTTGTTTCTCTTTCTTCAGTAGAAACAAAGTATCGAGCAACTGTTAATGCAAGTTAAGAAACCTTGTGGCTTCGACAAATCCTTTCAAAGTTTGGAGTCCATCAACGACATTTGACCACCCGCTGGTGTGATAAGTAAAGTGTCATCAAACTCACCAAAGATTCAATTCAACATCTACAGAACAAAACACATTAAACTACACATGCACTTTATCCGAAAGCTCATTCATGATCGAGTTATTCAAGTGTTTTTTTTCCCTATAGAAGATTAATTTACAAACAATTTCACAAAGTTTATTATAGAAACGAAGTTTTCCAAACTTCGATCTATGTTAAGAGTATAGAAAGTTGTCATCAAGGGGGGATAGACATTAATGTCTCCTTCCTTCTATTATGTCGCCTTTGTAAATCTTTCAATTCTATCCCAAGTTGTTATTAATGGAGGATGTTAGAATATTTAAACACTTGGGAGTTAGTTAAATTCAACTTGGCCTAGAATGTTTTTAGGTGAAAGTGTGTTTATTTAATATGCACTAGTATGCATTTGTAATTATGTAATTCGATGGTTACGATATATTCTAGACATAGAGTGATCCGATGACTCATATTCTCCTCGATCTTAATGATTACGTTGTTCAATGGCTTAACACATGATTGGTCCATGATCTCTATTTAAAGAGCATGGAAAGTCATTTGTTGATGATCGATTGTGAGAATCTCTCTTGTAAAATATTTGTCTTTTACATTAATAAATTGTCTCAAGTGGCCATGTTGGTTGGGGTCGTGGATTTTTCTCCACGTTGAAGTTTTACCACGTAAAAACATTAATGTGTGGATCTTTGATCTGGTTGTGTGAGTGGTTACTAAAATTGTTCGTCCCCTATTGGAATACCTTGTGTTGTTGAAGAGGCTTTGCATTTATAGATTGGTTATATACCCTAACATGATCTATACTAAACGTTTTATTATGTTGTGGTGTCAAAGTGGAGACCAATCTTGTCACAATTTAAGTCTTTAAATCCATGTAAAAAATCTTAGTATTATATTTGAATAGTTATCAAAACTAATACTTCTCCAATAAATTATATTTTAACTTATATTCAAACTTCGTGGTTTTGATATTAGTATACAATATAATTATCATTCTCATATTATTTAGTTGCACTTAAAGGTTTTAGTTGTGTAAATTAGTGTAAAAATTTGATTTAAACTCTATAATTAAACATTGAAATGAATTTGTTCATATACAAACTCTACCCTACATAATTTGCAGTTTTTTTTTAATTTTGTGTTTGTAAATGCTCAATGATATGATTCTGAATGAATATAATGATTTAATTTTTTATTCAACCATTATAATTAAACATTAGAATAAATTTACTCATGTAAACTCCACCATAGTTTTTTTTAAATTTTGTGTTTGTAAATGCTCAATGATTCTAAATGAATATAATGATTTAATTTTTTATTCAACCATGATAATTAAACATTAGAATAAATTTACTCATGTAAACTCCACAATACCTAAATTGGGATTTATTCAACCATGATAATTAAACATTAGAATAAATTTACTCATGTAAACTCCACCATACCTAAATTTTGAAGTTTTTTTTGTGTTTGTCGATGCTCAATGATATCACATAAATATATTTGTGTTTGTCGATGCTCAATGATATCACATAAATATAATAATTTGATTTTTGATATAAATAAATAATTAAACATTAGGATGAATTTGCTCATATATAAACTCCACCCTACATAATTTGGGATCTTTTTAAATGTATTATGTTTGTCAATGTTCAATGATATTAAATGAATATAATAATTTGATTTAAATTTAACATTATACATACCCTAGCAATACACTTGTAAGAAATGATATTTTGTATGCTCGACATGTCCATCAAGAATGTATATGCAATAAAGCCATTCATGTAATCTCCAAAAGTTCAAGGTTGGGATCTTCCCTTAAAGTTCAAGGTTGGGATCTTCCCTTCCTTAAACTAAGGAGATTAAGGCTTCATTTGAAAGGGATGAAACTATTTCACTAGTATAATGTTTGCTCAATAATGAACTTTGAAGTGACAGGCACATGCTATAAAACGCCCCTTTATAGCACGAGACTTATTTAAGAAAACATAGTATCATAGAAAGTTTTAAGAAGACAGCATCAAAATCATATATCACTATATATCCATCTTTGAGCGATATTGGAAACAAGAGCTATATACGAATTTAAAATAAACATATTTCATAAATATTACAAGTAACTGATATGATTGAATGCCTTTAAAGTTCATTTGTAGTAAAAGCATTCTTGAACAAATAATACACCCCCAGTGCCATTTCTTTTTTCTCATCTCATGCAGACTTTGATATCACAAAATGATATATTAAGAAATGGCATTATGAGAGAATTTTATTGCTTCCCAACAAAAACAAGGGACATTTGAAAGAGATTCAACAAAGTATACACAGCAAAATGGTTCATGGTCGAGGAATTCCCCTTGTCGTCTCCACCATGTCATCATTTGCACTCTTACTTTCTTCTAAGTCAATTCTATCTGCATTAACCACAAGAATCGCCAATTTTTAAGTCATCCCACTTGAGGAGGAAACATAGTTTTTAAACAAGAATGCAGTCATGCCCTGACTTCTACAAGCAAAAAAGGGTGGCATGTCATGACATGCAAATAAGAATCCCATAATCTCAGCAGTTAGCAATAAACTAACACCATTTTCAAAAGAACCAACAGAAAAAGAAGTGTCTCTCTATTCTTGAACTTCTACCTTTTTTCAAAATGCACTACTACTATTAGCATCATGATGGTTCTATGCCTATGGTGGCATTTTCTTCTGGAAATGTCAAATCTCTTTAGCACTCCAAGTTTCCTATTTAAAATGTGGTGTAGGTATTTCATTGTACTATGATATGTTCTTCTATGGAATGTGAGATCTTTGTTATCTTCGTAAATCGCAGGACTTTTTTGGTGAGGAGTTTCCGTGTGCTGATATGTGGTGAGATTGGGGTGTGGATCCATCCCAAGGTGATATACTTCTTTGCTATATTTTGGATGTGATCTAGCTTTAAATAGTTTCCTGGTTTTGGGCATGTGTAAGATTGATGGGTTTCTAGAACCCCACAAAGGTACTTAAGCAACTACAAGAATTCACTGGATATCAATTGTAGTGTGTTTGTTTAAAGAATGTGGGTAGATATGCAACTATGTTAGAATAGTCCGTTGTGCTGTGGTCTAGTGGTTGAGATGAGATGTCATTAATGACCCTGGGTCGAACCCCAATGGGCATAGAGCTCTGGACTCTAAGTTAGCCATGTTTGACTAGTTTCATATGCAGCATTAATTTAAAAATAAACACACAAATTCAACTCTTTCTTCTAAATAAAGAATATACTATCCCTATCTTACAAGCACAAACACAAAACAAGTATATGGATTGCAATGCCCTTGCACATCAAAGGCAAGAACATCAAACTAAGAACCACATTGCACATCGCTACTATGATTTTAAAGCGAGTTGTTAGATTGGCTATAAAAAACTGACAGTTCTAGAGTTTGAATTATTTTCTAGTAAAAGCAGTGGTTAATGGCATAAAAGCAAAAAAAACATTGTAAATTGGGAAAGAAAGTAATAGCATGCATGAATTCTATGGTAAAGATAGCCATGCATACCAAATAACGAGACGAGAGAAGGTTTCTTTCGCGAGCTCTTTGGTCTCATATCTGTTGCACAAGAGCATTTAACAGTTTTCAGTCAGTCACAGACTCTATTTTTATAGAGTTTGAACTCATTGAAACAACACTATCTATCCATATAAACCCTATCTATATATAGTTTGATTCGAAGTTAAATGGCACCATTCTAGAGACAAGTCATTTTCTTCTCCATCAACTTCTGCTGGTTAATTTTGAAAAGCATCCATTAATTATGATTGTAAACTATTGGAAAATTTACAGAAAGAATATTATCCCTGAAAAGAATACACTAGCATATATCCATCTTAGTCCGTATCTACTAAGCACTAAACAATCAAAAAAAAAAAACAGGGGCAAAGTTTTCAGGTTAATATGGATCCATGCTAAGTTTATTTTTTTCATTTGTATTTTTGAAGTTAATGGTAATTAATAAAAGGTCATTTTTTTGGCATTAATGTTGGACGTCAAAAAAAACTTTCCCATTTTATTTTATTAGTGTTAGACCAACCAAGAGTTGAACGTGTCTTCCAGCTTGGGCTATAAAAGAAACTCACATCTCTCAGTACTTCTATTTTTATTAGAATTACACCAAGAGTAGAACATCTCTTCCACCGATGTTGTAAAAGCACGTCCAAAGTTGGCCCTTTGATAAATGCAACCTAGTCCCTCATTCCAAGAAAGTTGTCCAATAAAATTTGATTTGTTTAGTGTTACCCCTTGTAAGTGCATGGCTTATTTTGCATTTTCACTAGCATCTTTCTCTCACCAACAAAGCATGGATGATTAAAAGTTGGGAAGAGAGATTTGGAGCCCATGCACCTTGTTCTATCTTGCCCGAGCACCATTCATCATCTAGGGAAAAAGCAAAGGTGTAAAGGGGTATTGTTGGCTAGATGGAGACTTTTCCAGAGGCATATTTCACCATGGGGCTTCCATTTGAGCACATTGACACATTTGTTGGCCTACATTACCATTTGGTTGCATCATTGATGGAGTTCCCTACACATCAATGGTACCAAAGGTGTTGAGATTTGTGTACCTTGGGAAGTGGTCCCCTTGTGTATGTGAGCCTCTAAACACAAGTGGGAAGTACTAAGTACTATGTACCTTGTATTTTATGTCTAATTTCACTTTGACTTAGGAGATTTAAGTCAAAAGTGAAATTTGGTCATTTTAGCCTAAAATGACTATTAATTCACTTTGTGGGAACTTAGGGAACTTAACCCAAAGTGGGTTTGTGAGTGAGATTATTGTGGGATGATCTCAACCTTTGATTAGAGATGGGATGGGATGATCTCATCCATCCATACATCTTTTAGGTTTCCTTATGGAGGTTCAAGAGGGGCACATAGGGCCAAGAGAGGCTCATTCACACTTATGTTCACTTGGAGAGTTTGAGATAGAGCATTGAGGTGAGAATGGAGGCTATGGTTGAGGGAAGCTTGGGCACTTCCTTTCATGGAGGACTCATGGAGGCTTAAGCCCTCATTTATTTGTGGTTGTGGTTCTTGCTTGGAGGAGGGCGCACTATAGGAGGAGGGCACACTTAGAGCAGGGAGGTGTTTTAGTGGTCAGATTGCTTTGAGGACAGTTTCAATGGAGAGGTAGCAACAACAACTTGTTTTTGTGCAAGGGTTTCTTCACCAGAGCTTCAGGGAGCAAGGGCGTTTCACTTCAGTGGATTGGACAACATTTGAGGTGGGCGCAACTTTCATCTTGGACTTGTATTGCAGCTAGAGAGAAGTTGTTATTGTATCAGGTTCATTTATTTCATGTACTTGTTGTATTCCATCTTATTTACATCACATATATACACATATATTCCAAACTGGTTTTCCCCGGGGGGGATTTGTCCAGGGTCATGTTGACCAAAAACTATTGTGTCCATTTCATGTATGCTAGAGTGTAGAACAACATTATTTCAGTAGTAAACATCTAGAGGTGTGTTACATATTTTATGGTATGCATGTGCTAACCTGTTGGTGACTAAAACTACTTGCTAGAGCACCTTAAATGGCTATGTAACCATAATAAAACAACACAAAAATTACTGAACAGTTTGCTGTTATAAAACAGCAGCAAAACATTATTTGACAGTTGAAACTTAGAGCCATCTTGAGGTCAAAGACAAACCTAGATGGCAGCCTGTTAGGACCTCAGAAAATCTTCATGGTATCAAAAGCCTGGTTTCTGATTTTTTGTTGATTTTTGGACAGATTTTTGTGGACAGTCCTAGACAGCTTTTGAGAAGATTTTGTGGACAGCCATTGACAGTGTTTAGTGGCAGCTTGTTGGCAGAATTTTTGTGACAGTTGTAGGACAGTTTGTGGACATTTGATCAGCCTCTTTTCACAACTATTGCTAGGAGTGAGGCTGATTTTTTTACAACCTCTTTTCACACCTATATTGCTAGGAGTGAGGTTGTCGGTCTACTGCCTATTTTCACACCTGTGTTGACAGGAGTGAGGCAGTGTTCCTTTGCAGTTGCAGCATCAGAATGAGTACAGTGGGCAGTCATGTCAGTATCACAGATGTGTGTGGAGGATAGGCTAGCCAGAGCTAGCACTCGTCTCCTTGGAAGGCCAAGATTGTCTTTGTCTTAGAGGACCTCAAACTATGGGACATAGTTGAGGCTCCTATTGTTGTTCCTCCTGCTACTGCTCCCGTCTTGGTTGCAGAGTTCAAGAAGAGAAACAACAAGGCAAAGAGAACTATATGTGACGCAGTGAGGGATCACATTCTACCCCACTTGACTAGTAAAGACTATCCATATGAGATATGGGCATCCTTGTGCAAGTTTTACCAGAGCTCTAACCAGAACCGGAAGATGGTTTTGTTTGAGAGACTCGGGAACACTCGTATGCTCAAGGATGAGCTTGCATCTATCGAAGAGACAGTGGACCCAGACTCTATGGTGAGAACAACCTTAAACAGCTTGACCAAACCATGGGGTCCATTTGTTCGAGGCATTGTTGCTCGAGAGCTCTTGCCTACTTGGGAGAGACTTTGGGATGATTTTGTCCAGGAGGAGACGAGACTCACCTCAGAGACTTCTGGACAACAACGGACATTGCAGGGTGATGAGGATCTTTCTCTTTGGACAAAGGGCAAGAAGAACCGAAAGATGGTTCTATTTGAGAGACTCAGGAGCCCTCGTATGCTCAAGGATGAGCTTGCAGCTATCGAAGAGATAGTGGACCCAAACTCTATGGTGAGGACAGCCTTAAACAACTTTACCAAACCATGGGGTCCATTTCTTCGAGGCATTGTTGCCCGAGAGCTCTTGCCTACTTGGGAGAGACTTTGGGATGATTTTGTCCAGCAGGAGACGAGACTCACCTCAGGGACATCTGGACAACAACAGACAGTGCAGGGTGATGAGGATCTTTCTCTTTGGACAAAGGGCAAGAAGAAGGTCGACAAGGGTGCTCGACCAGATCCCAAGTTTGAGACCACGCCACAAGGAGAGAGAAGTAGTAGGAAGAAGAGAGATATGAGCAAAGTGAAGTGCTTTGTTTGTAAGAAAATGGGGGACTATGTTGGACAGAGTCCCAACAAGAAGAAGAAGAAGGGTGCTACAGCAACTACAACAAAGGAGGCAAAGTTTTAGACGATGTTTGAGAGGGAGTGTGCCTTCCTTATTTGTTGCACTTCAGTTGAGAAAGCATGCAATATCTGGTACATAAACAGCGGGGCTTCGAGCCACATGACTGGTGTGAGGGAGCATTTTACTGATCTCAAAGATATAGAGATCAGGATGGAGATTGCTCTTGGTGATGACACCTTAGTCGGAGTTGTTGGGCGTGGCATAGTTACCTTTCACAGAGATGGCATGCCACCTATTTGATTCAGGGATGTTCTCTATGTCCCTGGATTGAAGAAGAATTTGATTTCAGTTTCCACCCTCTAGGATAGGGGTCTTGAGGTGTCCTTCAAAGGGACAAAGGTCCTATACGCCCTAAGGGGTTCTCTATGTCCCTGGGTTGAAGAAGAATTTGATTTCAGTTTCCGCCCTAAGGATAGGGGTCTTGAGGTGTCCTTCAGAGGGACAAAGGTCCTCATACACCCTAAGGGGTCCTCTCTCACCTCAGGGCAGGTGATTGGAGTGAGGGATGGGAAATTGTTCAGATTGCTTTTTCCACCACTTCATGCAATGGCAACGAGTAGCGACATCAACAGTCAATTATGTGAGTTATGGCATCGGAGGATGGCTCACCTTCATCATGGGGCTCTTAGAGGACTGAGAGAGGTTGTGACAAGAGTGCCACAGCTTAGTTCAGAGCATCAAGATGTGTGCAGAGGGTGTGCACTTGGTAAGTTTACCAAGGCATCTTTTCCCAGCAGTGACACCAGGTCAACTGGTGTATTGGATTTAGTACACACGGATGTGTGTGGGCCCATGTCTCGAGCATCCTTGAGTGGTCGTGAGTACTATCTCACATTCATTGTTTACTACTCAAGGAAGACCTGGATCTATTCCCTAAAGACCAAGAGTGAGGTCTTCAAGAGGTTCCAAGAGTTCAAAGCTCTTGTGAAGAACCAAACATGAAAGAGGATCAAGGTCTTGCAGTGAGATAACGGAGGTGCGTATTCCTCCTGTCAGTTTGTAGACTCAAGGCTAGAGGGTTCTCCCAGAAGAAGGGAGAAAGACTATGATGACAGTTTGTTCCAATAACCAGAAATACCTCTACCTGAGCCATTATATCTCCTGCAATATCCATGGGTTGGATTTTAGATCAGATGAATGTAAAGACTGTTCTTCTCAAACAAAGTAATTGAAGAAGAAGCATATGTAGAGCAACCTCAAGGTTTTGAGGTATACCAGAAAGAGACCCTTGTATGCAGATGGAAGAAGACCTTGTATGGATTCAAGCAAACTTGGTGTAGAGCCTCTCATGTACAACAGAAACATGGTAAAAACTTCCTATGACAGAGAAAGTATATTGAAATGGTTCTTGAGAAGTTTGGGATGATGGATAGCAAATCCATGGCAAACTCCCATGATGACAGATCTGAAGAAGTTCAGAGACTCTAATCCAGTAGACCCGTCTTTATATCAACAATTGAATGGCTCATTAATGTATTTGCAGAATACTCAACCAGATATTTGCTTTATGGGACGTTTGAGTAATGATATACAACTGCATGGAATTATCGATTCAGATTGGGCAGGGAGGGCAGATGATAGAGGAAGTGCTACTTGGATATGTTTCAGTTTGAGCTTTGCCACAATGTCATGGGATAGCAGGAAACAGAAGTATGTTGCACTCAACACTGCAGAAGCAAAGTATATTGCAGCTTGTGATGCTTGTACGAAAGCAGTGTGGCTCTATAAGCTGGTTTCTGGACTGTTTGATTAGGTGTTGGATTCAATCGTGATATATTGTGATAATCAGAGTTGTGTGAAGCTTTCATAGAACCTGGTGTTCCATGGCAGTTCGAAACACATTGAGATCAAGTAGAGTCCGGAGGGGAGAAGTGGTTCTCCAATATATCTCCACAGATGAGCAGATAACAGATATTTTGGTAAATCCTATGTCCAAGATGAAAAGTTTGCGTACTTAAGGGACAAGCCGATACTCGTGGAGATGACTTCCTTATTGGAAAAGGAAGAGATTACTCCCAGGTTGGGAGGGAGCACTGATATGATATATGGGCAGTCATTTTCCAATTCGGAAAATGGTCCAAGTTGGGCAGGCACCTTTCAGTCCAAAAAGTGGCCCAAGATTTATGACGGACAGGCATTTCCAATTCGGAAAATGGTCCAGATCGAACAATCATTTTTGTAATGAAATGTTAAATTTGGCAACATCGACATTGATTCTCCAATCAGAGGCCATATGGGCCACCCCGAGGCTAGCTAGGGAGATTTGGAGAATCAACCAGTCTTGTGAGGTATTGACAAAAGCCACGGGGAACGTACAACCTCTGTGAGTCAAACCAAAAGTCAAGACGAACAAGATGCTATGTAAGTCTAATGCAAAAGCCAAGGGGGGCATACAACCTCTGTGAGCATAGACAGTCTAGTGCAAAAGTTAAGGGGAACATACAACCTATGTGAGCATAGACAAACTAGTGCAAAAGTCAAGGGGAACATACAACCTCTGTGAGCCTAGTCGAGCTTTGTGAGCCATGAGCAAAAGTCAAGGCATCTAGCAAAAGTTAGGTTGAACATAAAATTCCTATGAGCTAGAAACAAACGATCTTCCTAATAATTGCAAATGATGTAATGTATTGATCTAGTGCATTGGCACGTGTAACACCTTCCACCATGAAGAAATTCGAATTGCTTTGTAAAGAGTCAAGTTGCATGCATGCATGCATGTTGCATGTTACATGCATGTTGCATGTTACATGCATGCATGTCATGTGCATGCTAAGGAGTTCACATGCATCTCAGGTCAAGGGCAAGTTCCTAACTGAAGTGGTAAGTTCAGTTCTAATTTTCACTGTTGAGTTAATGGTCAGTTCTATATATGATGGCTGAGTTAACTTCAGCATGCATTCACTTAGGCTATTTCGAGCCATCTCCTCTCTACCTCTCCACTCCTATTTAAGAAACAGGTCGACCCTCTCTTCTACACAATTGTTATGCAGTGTATGAGTGAGGAAGAAGAGTGATATATCAGTCCATAACAGAGTGGTAACAGGGTGCATATATCAGTCCATAACCAAGTGGAATAACAATCCATAAAAGGTTGCGTATCAGTCCATAAGAGGCAACAATATCAGCCCATATCAGTGTTGGTATATCAGTCCAGAAAAGGCAACAAAAGAGCACCCAGGCAGCGCATAGCTTCCTCCACAGTGCTAGTATATAACAAAGGTATTTATCAGCTAAGTATCTCAACATTCTACAGGTCATTCAGTCAGGTCTAGGTAAACTTTGCAAGCTCTTTAAGAGCAAAATTTCATGGTGGAAAATTTGTAAGTGCTCATACATTATTAATGCAATAAAAGGAGATTGTTTGATGGGGTTTTTCTCCCTGTATAGGGTTTCCCCAAGGTACATGTGTTGTGATCTTGAATGCTAGTAATATATTATGATTATTGTTTTTCTAATTTATGAATGATGTCAAGCTAAGTTCCAAGTACAATCAGAATTTTTAAAGAAATACACACAGTATTAAATCAAGCTCAAAATTAACATGAAAATGGTCTGATAGATTGTTAAAGTATCATAGACAACGATTTGCCTTGTGGCGAATGTGGGGTAATGGTCTAGGATAGTCACTCAGAGTAGTGGTCAAGTAGAATGGTATGCCTCATCGGGCAGTCATTCTTTCGATGATCACAGTTGTGAGCAGTTTCAAAGAGTGGTTCATTTTGGAGGTTGGTGCAGGACAGTCATTCCCTAGGGCAGACTCATTCTCTCCAAGTTGCATTGTGATTAGTGTCGAAAGAATGGCTCAGTTAGGAGAATGGTCCAGGTTCAGCAATCAGGGACAAGCATTCCCTACGGCAGACTCATTCTCTCTAGGTTGCACTGTGATTAGTGCCGGAGGAATGGTCTAGATTCTTCTATGCTTGGAAAGATGTAATATTCCCAAGCCAATTTTTTTGCTTGGGAACACTAGCTAACCATTGAATTAACTGTTTGTTTGTTTGTGTATGCAGATTGGCCTCTTAAATTTCGGCCTTAGGGTTATTTTCAGTTATTCATCACAATTCATGAAGATATACTCAATACCATGCAAGATCTAATCAATGCACAAGATGTGGAACTACAAAACACAGATCTGACCTTTTATTTAAGAAAAGCAAGAACCTAATACAATATAGAAGCAGATCTGGAATAACATCAGATGGCTCCAAGATAAAAAAAATATGAGCTACTACAAAATGCTCTCGACAATACCCAATAAGCCTCCAAAAATTGAATCTGAGATGAAGGACCAAATACAAAGGAGCTAGGGTTATATCCAACCCCCCTAGCTGCTGGCACATCCTGCTGGATAGATAAGATGGCCAAGGTTTCCGCCCAGCTGAAGAAGACCTCCAAATGATGCCAAACTCCACCAAAAGATAGATCAAGACAAGGGCAATCCCTCCCTGAAGTATGAAGCCCAAATCCTAAGTCTTTCCCCTCCAAACTGCTGAAACCCTAATCAAGATTGTGCCCTCCTGAAACCATAAAGTGCCAATAATTCGACCTGGATGAAGGAAGCCCCCAAAACTCCTGAAACTCTCTAGGATGATAGATCGGACTGCCACAAGTCACATGGAGAAATCTCACAATCAAATCTAAGGTATAACCCCCTGGATCTGAGAATATCTAAATCACCAATACGTCCTCCTCTCAAAGCCATCCCAAATTTTTAGCTAATGATCTGACCGAAGTAACTCCTCCAAAATACCTCCAAACTAATGAGCAAGGTCCTACAAGCAAAACCCAAGTGCTAGAATGTCTCAAGGCTCTCTCACAATGTTGGATCGAACTTCTCCTTATGCAGCGGTGTGCCCCTGCTGGAAAACCCTGAATGGTACGGCCTTGATGCCCTCCTGAATCGATGATGGGACCTGTGATGAGTATAGAATGGTGTGGGTGGACTATTTCATCCCCGAGACCAAGCTTGGAACAAGGTGAGTGGAATATTTCACCACTGAGTTGTTCTCTAGGGTTTTAATCTCAAAACCCTCAAAACTATGTGCTCAAGAGCTCAACAACAAATACCAAATATCCAAGATGAATGAAAGGTGCGCCCTAGCCTTTCCTTTATACCTCCATTATGTTTCCTTGTTGAGTTAGTTTAACCTCTAGGTTCAACCCTTAACTCAACCTCCAACGTTCTAATTCTTCATTGAGTTATTTTTTGCCCTTTTTTCCCTTTTCTAAGTCAATTTCAAAATATAACATTGAGTTGGTTGACTTGTCCCCATGCTGGATGAGACTATGGTCTAGTGGGGATGGCTAGACCACTAAGTCTTCCCAAACCTCTTCATCAAGAGGTGGGGGACATTACAGTCTCCCTTGCTAGAAATTGCTTGTCCACAAGCAATTCCAAACCTGTCTCCCGTACCACCTGTTCATTCTCCCACGTGGCATCCTCAATGGGCAAATCCTTCCATTTGATAAAGTATTCTTTGATGCTTCTCCTTCAGAGCTTCTTCTCCCGAACCTTCAATATCTCCTCCGGTACCAAAACCAGTTGCCCCTCTTCATCTAGAGGTGGTAGCACCTTCAGTGGGGTGATGTGTTGGCCAATGTCCCTCTTCAGGCAGGACACGTGGAAAACATTATGTATCCTGCTATCCTGTGGGAGCTCCAGCTCATAGGCTATGACCCCTACCTTCCTGTTGATCCTGTAGGGCCCAAAGAAACGGGCTTGGAGCTTCTCTGCTCCACTTCTTTTTATAGAAGCCTGCCTGTACGATTGGAGCCTTAGGTAGACTAAGTCACCAGCCTCAAAAGTACGTTCTACCCTGTGTTTGTCTGCTTGGACCTTCTGTTGATTCTGTGCCCTCTGTAAATGATCCTTCAACTCCCTGAGGATGTCCTGACTCTGTTGTACCCAATCCTGTACCATCAGGGCTCTGATGTCACCAAAAGCAATCTCTACAAAAGAGAGTGCGTCATAACTGTACAATGCCCCGAATGGGGTCATGCCTATGGACATGTGATGGGTGGTGTTGTAACAGTATTCCCCCAAGTGCAGCCACCTAACCCAAGCCTTTTGCTGCCCTTCTACATAGTTCTTGAGATAGCCTTCCACCCATTTATTGACTATTTCAGTCTGTCCGTCTTTCTGAGGATGATAACTAGTGCTAGGGGTCAAAGTCGTACCAACCAGCTTGAATAACTCCTGCCAAAACGTACTCATAAACCGGTTGTCCCTGTCACTAACAATGGTTTTGGGTAGTCCATGTAGTCTGAAGACTTCTCTGAAAAACAATTCGGCCACCTGTGTTGCACTGAAATCTATAGCAATGGAGAAAAAGTGTGCAAATTTCATCAAGTTGTCCACTACTACGAAAATGCAATCCTTCCCCTACGCTCTTAGCAACCATGTGATAAACTCCATGGAGATGCTCTCCTATTTGTGCTCTGGAATGGGTAAGGGTTGCAGCAGTCCTGTTGGGTGAGTGTGCTCATCCTTGTTCTCCTAACAAGCAGTACACTCCTTGACGTGATTCAACACATCCTCTTTGAGGCCTTTCCATGAGAACCTCTCCCTTACTTGCCTGTATGTCTTGCCAATCCCTTGGTACCCTGCCATTGGTGAGTCATGACATGCCTGTAACACCTTGGCCTTGACGGCCAATTCAGGAACCAAAAAGATTCGACCCTTGTAATAGATGATGCCATTGATGACCCTGAAGTTATCATCCTGTATTTGCCCATCCATCACCTGACAAGCGAACTGATTTTTTGAGTATTCTATCACAAAGAGGTCCTTCCAATCAACTGATACATCTGTCATGGCATAGATTGATGGCCTCCTAGATAATGCATCTGCCACCACGTTGTTTTTCCCTTTGACAAATTCAATGTCAAAATCATAGGCTTGGATCTTGCTGACCCACTTTTGTTGCCTTTCATTTAAGTCCTTCTACTCCAAGAAGTATTTAAGGCTATTGTGATCTGATTTCACTACAAATCTAGCACTGACTAAGTATTGTCTAAATTTGGCCAAGGCGTGCATGATGACCAACATCTCTTTGTCGTAGATGGTGTAAAGTAACTCAGGTCCCCTGAGTTTTCGGCTCTCATAAGCAAGAGGGTGCCTATTCTGCATCAGTACGACCCCAATGCCTTCTCCGGAGGCATCACACTCCAAGGTGAAAGGTTGGGTGAAATCTGGTAGGGCTAAAACTAGGCATGTGCTCATCACTTTTTTCATCTTGTCAAATGTAAATTGGGCTTCCTCACTCCATTTGAAAGCTCCCTTTTTGGTCAAATCGGTCAAAGGTGCACAAAGTTGTGAGAACCCTTTGACGAACTTCCTGTAATAAGTGAAAATGCCTAGAAATCCCCTCAACTCTGTAAGCGTTTTAGGTGTAGGCCACTCCATTATGGCTTGAATCTTCTCCTGATGTACCTGTACTCCTTTATCCCCAATAATATGTCCCAAGTAGAGGACCTCTGTCATTCCAAATTCACATTTGGTTTCCTTGGCATACAATGATTGATCCTCCATGGTAGTCAATATCTGGTCAACATGTCGAAGGTGTTCCTCCCACGTCTTGCTATAGATCAACAAGTCATCAAAGAATACAAGGAGATGCTTCATCAACTGTTTGTTGAAGACATGGTTCATACATGACTGGAACGTGATTGGGGCATTGGTTAGCCCAAATGGCATCACCAAGAAATCATAGTGGTCGTAATGACACCTGAAAGCAGTTTTTGGGATATCCTCCTCCCTCGTTTTGATTTGATGGTACCCAGAGCACAGGTCAATCTTAGTGAAATAAACAACCCCATGGAGCTCGTCCAATAGCTCATCAATCCTTGAAATTGGATACATGTTTTTGATTGTTTTCTTGTTTAGTGCCTTGAAGTCAATGCATATGTGCATGGTTCCATCCTTCTTTTTGACCAACACCACTGAAGATGAAAAAGGGTTGGAACTTGGTCTGATGGGCCCCATGTCCAAGAGCTCTTTGATTGCATTTTCTATTTCATCCTTATACTTCTTTGGGTGTCTGTAAAGCATGGTGATGATTGGTTTTGCTCCTTCCTCTAACTCAATGATATGCTCAAATCCCCTATCTTGTGGCACACCTGGTGGGATAGGTCCAAACACCTTACCGTGTTTGTCAATGATCTCTTGAATCTCTGGTGTGTAGTGAATCTTCCCCTTTTTATCCACATGTGCTGAAATCTTGCACTCATTAGCATACACGATCTCATCTCTCCTAAAAATGGCCTCCATCCTCTTGATCGTGACTACCTTGGCTGAGTTACCTATCATGCCTCTGAGGACTACCTTTCGTCCACTCTCCTCCGTGAAAGACATCTCCATGGTCTTGTAGTTGGTGGTGATAGGCCCCAACGTACTGAGCCACTGTACTCCAAAGATTATGTTTGTGTCTGGAAGGTCCATCACATAAACATCTTGTACCAAATCATGCCTACCCAATGTAAGCTTCATGCCTAGAATGTACCTGTTACAAGGCATGGTGCTTCCACCTGCTACCTCCACCTTGAATCCTTCAAATTCAACCGTGGGTATGTGCCTCCTCTGTAGCAATGTTGAGTCAATGAAGTTGTGAGAGGCTCCCCCATCAATCAACACTGACACCTTTTGCCCCTACAAGACTCCTCTCATTCTGAAGGTGTTGTACTTGGGCACCCCATTGATGGATGCCAAAGTAGCTCTCTCTTCTGTCGTACTATCTTGACCTGTAGCCTCCTCCTTTGCAATTTCAGTGGTGTCTGCCTCTATGTTCTGGATGTGGCCAAAATCCTCATCCTCTTCATTGTCAGATGTCACCTCTATGTAATGCACTTGGCCATGGCCCATGCATTTGTGGGATGGGTTCCATGGTTCCTTGCATGTGTATCATAGTTGCTTCCTCCTTAGTTCTCTTCTAGTATTCTCGTCCATCCTACCTCTTCCCTGTCAAACCCCCCTAGGTCACGCCCTCCTGGGTTCATTGGAGGTCTCTTGTCTCTTCCTTCGGTGTTAAGAGGTGGTCTAGGCACAAATTTCGGCTTTGCAGTTGGTCCCAGGTCTCTCGTCCTCCAGATAGCATCTTGTAGGTTGGTAGGCTTAAAAGCCTTTACGCAACCCTTCAAGGGTTCCATCAACCCCTCAGTGAAGAGCATCATGAGTCTAGTCTGTGACACATCCTACACCATGACTACTAGCCTCTGGAATTCCTCAATGTACACCTTTGGTGCTCCTGTCTGTCTGAGTTCTGTGAGCTCTCGGAAATGTAACTCAGGATCCCCTTGGTCAAACTTGTCAATGACTCTCTGAGTAAAGTTTGTGTATGCCACTATCTGATTGTGGCCCAGTGTGGTCAATCCATGATACCACCAATCATGAGCTTTGCCATCCAAGTACATGGTGGCAAACTTGATGGCCTCCATCTCCCTCATAGGGTTAAGCTGCAGATAAGTGTCTAGTTTATGTACCCACGCTTGTGCAGTCATCTTGGCCGATCCATCAAAGTAGGGAATCTCCATCTTCCCAGCCCTGCACTCAAACTCATAGTTGCTCCTGTGGTTCGGCTTACGTTTGTTTTTGAATTTCAGTTGACAGTACTAATCTAGGGTCATCTGCCTCTGAACTGTTATACTTAAATCGTTGTACTCCCTGGTACATTGCGCCATCTGCTCAACAAAGTCATCTATGGGTTCATGCTGTGTAGGTTCGTCTGTGAACGTGGGCAGGTACGGTATAGGAGTAGCCTTGCTCCCTGCCTGTCCATGTGGTGCTTCCCCTCCATGGCTCCCCTCAGACTGATGATAACGAATATGCTCTGGATGATACTTGTTCCCTCCATGAGATCCACTCGTCTCCCTGTTGTCATACGCCTCTGGACCTTTCCCCTTGTGATTCATTTCCATCAACATTGTTGCTATCTTTGTCTGGTTTGCATCTACCTTCCTCAAGGTCTCAGATATTTCAGCATGTCACCTAAGATTTGTTTCCTGGTACTCCTGTAAGTGGTTGACCAATGTACTTTCTGTCTGGTTTATGGACTTATGGAACTCTTGTGCTATGAATGCCAAGCCCTGTGGCTCAACGTCATCACCTGAACCCTCCATTTTGGCTTTTGTTTCACTTGTTTGTTTCTTCCTTCGGCCCATATAAATACCACTGAACTTCTGCATGCACTAATCCTCACAAGATGGGAGGATCAGATTTCTGATACCACTGTAATATTCCCAAGCCAATTTTTTTGCTTGGGAACACTAGCTTTACCACTTAATTAACTGTTTGTTTGTTTGTGTATGCATGTTGGCCTCTTAAATTTCAGCCTTAGGGTTATTTTCAGTTATTCAGCACAATTCATGAAGATATACTCAATACCATGCAAGATCTAATCAATGCACAAGATGCGGAACTACAAAACACAGATCTGACCTTTTATTTAAGAAAAGAAAGAACCCGATACAATATGGAAGCAGATCTGGAATAACATCAGATGGCTCCAAGATAAAAGATATGAGTTGCTAC
The DNA here is from genome assembly GCA_009831015.1 of Picea engelmannii. Lineage (NCBI taxonomy): Eukaryota > Viridiplantae > Streptophyta > Pinopsida > Pinales > Pinaceae > Picea > Picea engelmannii. The sequence goes on from ML815719.1 coordinate 94,614, forward strand.
AAAATGCTCCCGACAATACCCAATAAGCCTCCAAAGGTTGAATCTAAGATGAAGGACCAAATACAAAGGAGCTAGGGTTATGTCCAACCCTCCTAGCTGTTGGCACGTCCTGCTGGATAGATGAGAAGGCCAAGGTTTCGGCCCAGTTGAAGAAGACCTCCAAATAATGCCAAACTCCACCAAAAGATAGATCAGAACAAGGGGAATCCCTCCCTAAAGTATGAAGTCCAAATGTTGAGTCTTTCCCCTCCAAACTGTTGAAACCCTAATCAAGATTGCACCCTCCTGAAACCATGAAGTGCCAATAATTCAGCCTGGATGAAGGAAGCCCCCAAAACTCTTGAAACTCTCTAGGATGACAGATCGGGCTGCCACAAGTCACTTGGAGAAGTCTCACAATCAGATCTGAGGTATAACCCCGTGGATCTGAGAATATCTGAATCACCAATACATACTCCTCTCAAAGCGGTCCCAAATCTGTAGCTAATGATCTGACCGAAGTAACTCCTACAAAATACCTCCAAACTGATGAGCAAGGTCCTACAAGCAAAACCCAAGTGCTAGAATGTCTCAAGGCTCTCTCACAGTGCTGGATCAAACTTCTCCTTATGCAATGGTGTGCCCCTGCTGGAAAACCCTGAATGGTACGGCCCTGTTGCCCTCCTGAATCAATGATGGAACTTGTGATGAGTACAGAATGGTGTGGGTGGACTATTTCATCCCTGAGACCAAGCTTGGAACAAGGTGACTGGAATCTTTCACCACTAAGTTGTTCTCTAAGGTTTGTAATCTCAAAACCCTCAAAATTGTGTGCTCAAGAGCTCAACAAGCAAATACCAAATATCCAAGATGAATGAAAGGTACGCCCTAGCCTTTCCTTTATACCTCCATTTTGTTTCCCTATTGAGTTAGTTTAACCTCTAGGTTCAACCCTTAACTCAACTTCCAACGTTCTAATTCTTCATTGAGTTACTTTTTGCCCTTTTTTCCCTGTTCTAAGTCAACTTCAAAATATAACAATGAGTTGGTTGACTTATCCCCATGCTGCATGAGACTATGGTCTAGTGGGGATAGCTAGACCACTAAGTCTTCCCGAACCTCTTCATCAAGAGGTGGGGGACATTACAGAAGAATAATCCGAATAGCCCATGCCTGATGTTTTCTTTTCTGAGGGCAGATGCTCTTCCAAATCTCACAGATGTGAGTGGAAGAATGGCCCAGATGACTCAGTTTGTATTATGATATTGTCGATATCAAATGATATGATTGTTGTGGAGACTATATGTCTTTGGACAGTGGTTGTATGCCACTGTGGTGGATGTGATCCACTGGTAGTGACTGTGTGGCACTGGTTAGTAGTCGTATGCTACTTGGAGTGGTTGTGTACCACTGGATAGTAGTTGTATACTAGTATGGATAGACACAATTGTGTTCTATTGGATGGCATTATAGAAACAATATGCTACTATCTGATTGCCATGGAGACGACCACTAGTGTTGATTGATAGCTAGATGGATAGGCAGTGTGCTGGTGGACAGACATTCTCCCTGTGGAGAATGGTCCAGGTTGACAGATTGTTGACGTATCATGGAATGGTATTTTCCTAAGGCATGGGTTGTGGCCCGATTAGGAAAATGGTCGAGGACCGATATTCTCCCGAGGCACAGTTATTGGCCTGATCAGGTTGAATAGTCCGCCCCCTAAGGACATGACATTCCAATTAGGGTGGTTGATACGGGACCAATATTTTCTAAGGCATATGGGTAGAAATGGGTCTCTATGGTACATATGACCAGATTAGAAAATAATTTGAAACTGACATTCCTGTAGAAATGGGTCTCTATGGTACATATGACCAGATTAGAAAATAATTTGAAACTGACATTCCTGTAGGAATGATCTCTATAGCCTATGGCGTAGCTTTCAGCATGTATTGGGACAGTCATTATTCTAGGACATATGTCCAGATTAGAAGAATGGTCCTTGTATCACTCTATGGAGTGAGTGACTTATTCAGCATAATGCCTGATTACTCAGGTGGAGTATGGCTTTGAAAGATGATGCAGATGATGTAGATTTTCTGAGGTACTATGAGGTTGCCCAACATGTATGTCTTTGACCTCTTGTTTGGCTCTAAGTTTCAATCTCTGTGACTGTCCTTTGTTGTTGTTTTAGGACAGCAAACAATCAAGTACTTTCTGCTCACAGATTTGATGGTTAAGTTTCCTTTTGAGGTGCCCTTGTAAGTGTTTTATTATCCTAATGTTAGCACATGCAATATATTCAAAACAAATAAAAGTACCTCTAGATCTTTACAACTCTAAATGTTGATTTACAATTCTAAGCATGCATGAAATGAACACAAGTATTTTTGGTCAACATGACCCTGGATAAACCCCCCCGGAGAAAACCAGTTTGGAATGGAAGTATATATAAGTGGTGTTTAAAGCATGAGATACAACAACAAATACAATATGATGGAACCTATATACAAAGCAAGCTCCTCTTGAGCCTTGCCAAAGGATCCAAGGAGATATGCACCCAAGCTTAGTGCGCCCTCTCCCTTTGTTGCTATATCCACTGAAGTGAAGCGCCCTTGAACCTAGATGCTTTGAAGAAGAAACCCTTGCACCACAATGTGCTCTTGTGTGTTGCCTCTCCACTGAAACAATCAGATCTGAATTCCTCTAAGTATAGATGCTCCCTGCTAGTTGTGCGCCCTCCTCCAAGCAAAAACAACCACCACAAACAAGTTGGGCCCTAAGCCTTCATGAACTCTCCATGAAAGGAGGCACCCAAGCTCTCCTCTCCCAATGCTTCCATTCTCATCCTCTTGCCCTTCTCCAAACTCTCTTGGTGAACATACAAGTGAGAATGACCCTCTCCTTGCCCTATGCGCCCCTCTTAAGGAAACATAAGGAAACCTAAAAGATGGGTAGATGAGATCATCTCATCCCATCTCTAATCAAAGGTTGAGATCTCTCCAAAAGAATCTCAACTCAAAACCCACCTTACTTAAGTTTCCATAGTTTCTCTTTATGTCCCTCAATTCACCCACAAAGTGAATTAATAGTCATTTTAGGCTAAAATGACCAAATTTCACTTTTGACTTAAATCTCCCAAGTCAAAGTGAAATTAGACATAAAGTACATGGTACATA
>ML815720.1:0-11964 GCA_009831015.1 Picea engelmannii
TAATTACTTTTTCTTATTTATATTTTTATGTAGAATTTTAAAATTCTGACTTTTTAATGGTCATTTTGTTTTATTTTGTAATTGTGACACTTTTAATGGCGTGTCTTGTTGTAAACCTTCATTAATGTGTGGCTATATATCTAAATCAGGTTAAAAACTATTTTAGTTTAGTTTCCATTGCTCCAATATATTTTCAACATAATTCATTATACAAATTAAATAAAACGATATTTATATTTTATTATTTTATATATTTTTATAATAATATTTAACAGAATTATCACAACTTACATTAAAAAGGACAAATAATTTTTAAGAAATAATAAATATATACTTTCAGAGAACATTCCATTAAAAGTAAAATGAATTAAATTTTTTGCCTAGAGTTTTAACGAATTAATAATTTACTTAAAATTAAATATTTTCAAATTTTAACAGATTAATAAACAAATTTTTCATATAAATTTTATTCTAATATAAATATACAAAAGGTATATATATATATATATATATATATATATATATATATATATAATTAATAACACGGAAAAGTTTATAGCATGAAGAAGTTCACGCTGGGGACTGCGGCGACCATGGCCGTTGATGAGCTGTTGGAGCACTGGAAACGCCACCCGATAAGCCGACTTACTGGGCTAGTCGACTTCGGCTGTTAATCGACGGAGTATTGGGCCACTCGATAGCAATGGAGAATAAACCGAGATGTTGAGGTAATGGAGACATATTACAAAAGAATATATGATAGTGCAGTCCTGGTTGATGGAGATTTCAAACTAAAGAGGAGAATTTTCGACAATGGTAAATGATCCAATTGTTTGAATGAAACCATATAATGAACCATCCACTAGCTGAAGTGAAACAATCGAGTGGATCAACGATCGACTAGTACAAAAAATACACAAGAAAATGTGATGTGAGAGTAGACTAAGAAATAATCGACTAACAATGCGTTCGAAAGTTCGCCAAACGATTTGAAGTTTCATCCGATTGGTGATTGAGTTGCGGGTGACTGGGCCAACTAACTATGCTTGCGTGTGAATAGAATCGATGATCGACTGATTTTGGAACTGTGCCATAAGTCGATGCGTGTGTGGGTACAGAGAATCGAGTGAGCTTTTCCTAATTGAATTTGGAATGACGACTCAACGATTGACGATACAATTATAACCATACCTTGGACTCAATGATTGAGGATACAATTATAACCCTACTTTGGATTCATGGTAGCATAATATTGTTGGATCAATCATTAAACCAAGCACATCAATCATATACTTGACACTTATTTATGTGGAAAGAGAAACCTATTGAGGAAAAAACCAAGAGCAATGATTATCCGTATTCTGATTATTCAAAGGAGAATTATAATAGCTTTCATAGGCATACAATCATCATCTCCTCACACACTCTACTCGTTGCTCCTTGCACAGGCTTGCACTCACATTGTACTCCACCTCTATGTGTATGGTCACATATATAACATCTATCATTGAATTATACAAACCGATCATGAATAGATAACATAGTTACACAAGTAGTTCATAAATAGATTGCATGCATGCCCATTAACATAGTTTCATGCATGTGCATGTGACCGCATGATCACCTTTTCTGCAAGCCAAGAGAAGCCAAACACCACCGTAGCTTCTCTAACAAAACTGGTTTCGTAAACATTTCTGTAGAATTCACTTTTGTTTGGAACTTTTCCAAAGACACTCCACCTTCATAAACAACCTGTCTTACAAAATGGTACTTAATAGAATATGTTTTGTCTTACTGTGATAAGCTAGATTTCTAGCCAAATGAATAACACTTTGACTATCGCAAAATTCTTTCACCTTGTCCTACATCCTTCCAAACTCACCTAATAAAACTTGTAATTAGATTTCCTCCTTATATGCATGTGAAGCGGCCATATACTCTGTCTCTGTAGTGGATAAAGAAACTACATTTTGAAGCTTTAGCATCCAACTAATAGGTCCTCCTGCAAGAGCAAAGACATATCTTGAAGTGGGTCTCCTTTTATCCAAGTCACCTGCAAAATCTAAATCTACATAACCGCAATCTGAATCTCTGAAACCATCATAGGTGATAGAATAATTGTTTGTGCCTCTAAGATATTGAAGCACCCATTTCACTGCTTCCCAATTCCTGGATTCTCCATGTATTGACTAACAACACCAACTGCATGTGAAATATCTGATATAGTACTCACCATCACATACATCAAACTTCCCACTGCATCAGGATATGGTACACAAGACATATAGTCATCTTCTTTGTCATTACTAGGACATAAACTTGAAGAAATCTTGAAATGGGAAGCCAAAGGGATCTGTAGGGGTTTCACATTATTCATATCGAATCTCATAAGTATTTTCTCCACATATTTCTGTTGTGATAACCACAACTTACCATTTTTTCTGCCTCTGTGTATCTCCATGCCTAAGATTTGTTTTGTTGCTCCTAGATCCTTCATATCAAATGCCCTAGACAACTAAGCCTTTAACCTGTTGATTTCGACCATGTTTTTTATTGTCCCAAGCATATCGTCAATACATAACACCAAAATAATGAACATGTCATTTTTCAACATTTTAAACTAAACACAATGATCATATTCACTCCTTGTAAAATTTAGGCTCACCGTGAAGAAATCAAACTTCTTGTACCATTTCTTGGGAGACTTCTTGAGTTTGCAAACAAATATCTTATTGTGATCCTGAACAAACCCGAATGGTTGTTCCATATATATATCCTCATCTAAATCTCCATGTAGAAATGTTGTATTAACATCTACCATCTCTAACTCAAGATCAAGTAAAGCAACTAGTGCTAATATAACACGAACTAAAACAAGCTTCACAACTAGTGAAACGATCTCAAGAAAATCAATACTTTCCTTTTGTGAATACCCTTTTTATACCAGTCTTGTTTTATACCTTTCGACTTTATCATCAACACCATTTTTCAGTTTGTAGACCCACTTGCAGCTGACAACCTTTGTGTCCTTTCAAATTTCTACTAGATCCCATGTTTTATTCATTTCTAAGGCACATATTTCTTATTTAATAGTTTTCTTCCATTGAGCACTTTCAGATACCTTAATTGCTTCCTGTAAACAACTAGGTTCTCCATCTATAGAAACTAAAGCCATAGATGAAATATAATCGTCATACCTTGTAGGAGGATTCCTAACCCGTGAAGATCTCCTCAGAGATGGTTGAGGCATATTCTTAGTTTCTTGGATATTTTATGCATGTACATCTTCATCTTCTTCTTCTGGAACTTCTTCATGCTCCTGTCTTTCTAAAGATGGTTGATTTTCCAACTGAATTTGTTGAACTTGCCATACTTGTTCTTGTCTCACTTCAACATCTACCAATTATGATTTTAAGAGTGAGGATTCATCAAATACTACATCTCTTCTTATGATGAGTTTGTGGGCAGTAGGATCCCACAATCTGTACCCCTTAACTTCATCACCGTAACCAACAAAGGCATATTTCTTTGATCTAGAATCTAACTTAGAATGTTGATCTTTAAAAATAAGAGCATAAGCATCACAACCAAATATTCTCAGATTTGAAAAATCACACGAATGACATGTCCATACCTCTTCTGGAATCTTACAATTTATTGCAGTTGATGGTGACTAATTTATCAGATAGCATGTTGTAAGAACTACTTCTTCCCACAATTCCTGGTGCATCTTGGCATTACTCAGTATGTTCCTTTCTCTCTCTAGAGGAGTCATATTCATGCGTTCAACAAAACCATTATCTTGAGGAGTATAAAATGTGGTCTTATGTCTTTCGATCCCATCTTCCTTGAAATAGTTCTCAAATTCCACAAATGTGAACTCGCCTCTAAACACTTGATTGATCTCTCAGTTCTCTTTTCAACCAAATCTCTAAACTGCTTAAAAGTATTAAATACATCAACTTTTCTTTTAAGTAAATAGACCCAAACCTTCCTAGAGTAATCATCTATAAATGTCACAAAATATGACGATCCTCCAAGAAAAACTGTAGCAGATGGTCCCCAAAAATCTGAGTGAATGTAACCAAGGATACATTTGTTGATATTCCTTCCTGCTTTAAACTTATGTCTACATTGTTTTCCAAAAACACAATACTTGTAGAAATTCAAATTTAGAAACTTAGAAGTTGGAATTAACTTACGATCAACCAGTACCTTAATCCCTTTCTCGCTCATATGACCCAAACTGATCCAAATTCGAATCTAGGAGCTTGATGGGGCTTAAAAAGGCCTAAAAATTAATGTTCTCAAAATGGATTCAAAAAGGACGTGTGCGTAGGCCTTGTCGATACAAACCCAACACAACTTGAATGGGCTTAAATGGACATCGTATGCTCAAGTTATTGCGATTTATTCATTTTCCCAAACAAACAAAAGAATTTTAATTGTACAGTTCGTACAGTGCCACATGGAAGCTGACTGTACAAACTGTACAACTTACATGGTAGCATAGTTGGCAAATATGTACAATTGATGTGGCAACAGATCGTACAACTGACGTGGCAGGGGCACAGTGGACTATTGACATGGCAGGGGCACAGTGGACTATTGACATGGCAGGAGTAGGTGGACCAACCAGGAGGTGACAAGTGTCACCACTGAAAGGGTGACACATGACATGCTCATACAGGTGCCATCTGTCCCTACCATATGGTGACATGTGGCAGGGTACGACGCTGACTAGGCAGATAGGTGGCAGGTATGATTGTTGACTAGCCAAGCATGTTGACATGTGGATCATCTAGAAGTTGACAAGTGGCATCAGTCTAGCGAATTAGGAGGTGCTACGTGGCCTAGACTTGGGCTTCCACGTGGCACCCAGGTGTTGGTCGAAATGTTCATATATAAAATTTTGAAGTTCGAAGGATTTAAACTCGTGACCTCCAATGGGAGGCTACGCCTTGGGAACATCTTGTATGCCAATGCGTTACCATGAGACTTGTTAATACAAGTCTGCAAACTTACATATAAAGTGTTGCTAGTGTATAAGTGGAGGCGGAAGGGGCTGGGGCTAAGCCCCAACCCACGGTTTAATCGTTACCTATGACCACAATGCTTAGGGGTGTAGGCGCCTTTTCACTTAACCACCAGAGCACAGATATTAAGCACTTCTCCTCCATTCTTTTCGGGGCTATGACCATGGTATGGATGCATTATATGACCGTGGTCCCATTATTAGATGCCACATGACCCTCGTTTTCAGGAAAGGGGCCATTGCACAACCCTTTGGGTTGGCTCTTGGCCATCTATATGCCATATGACCGACTTAAGGAGGCACACGTCCATTTTGGGGGGCTTATTCCCATATTATAGGTAAAAATGGGTTTTGACCATATAATAGTGATTTTTTCACTGATTTTTGGGCAGTTTTGGTTAATTTGGCCATATATTGGTGGATATTGGACCAATTTAAGTGCCACAAGAAGTGGGTTTTTGGAATTTGATCCCTCTACCTCTTGGCTATATTAACCAAGTCATTGTGAGGTTTGCGACAAGAAATAAGAACCAAGAATATTGAAGCAAGTTGAGGAAGAACTTGCCAAGGTCAAGTTGTCTTAAGCAATTAAGAGTAGTTGAGCTTTGGAGGCAATTTTCGAGAGTTCTACTACTCTTTTTTCAGTGTCATCTGTTGCGTCAGGTTCCTGAGACAGAAAAAAATACAGCTGAGTCAGTCAGAGACCTATATTATGTAATTTTGATGGAAATTTTAAGCATTGAATTTTGAATAGAGAAGCCCCCTCACTGAAGACAAAAGCCGAGAGATGTAGGCAAATTTTTTCGAACTCCGTTATCAACTTCTGATGTCCAATTTGTTGATGGTTTACTTCTTTGTGTTATCTATTATTTCTCTTCATTACATAAGTTTTGTTGCCTTTATATTCACATGCATCATGAGAAAAGATCTTGATAAAATTGAAGTCATAATGGGAAATTGTTAAGCATGGATTTCGGATTACAAACGCTAATGCCATAATCAAACAAAGTCACTTTCACCTTCAAATGCTACCAATGCTTGATTTTCCTCTGTCCTTCCTTCAAGTTGATAAAGGTTCCCAATCCTCTTTTCCTTCATGACTACTAAGATGTCTTTGGATGCATTTAGTACTCCACCTTGAGTTGTACACTTGTAACCAGTAGAATCTAGAACTCCCAATGATATCAAGTTCTTCCATAGTTCGGGAACATGCCTTACATCTGTTAATGTTCTTAAAGAAGCATCATGCATTTTAATCCGGACACTACCGACTCCAACAATTTTACAAGAAAAATTGTTTCCCATAAAAACAACACCATCATCAATAGATTGGTAAGTTGAGAACCAATTTCTATGAAAACACATGTGGCCGGATGCACCAGAATCTAACAACCAATGTTTATTTTGATGTGAAACATCACAAGTCAACAATACCTCATCAACCATACCTGAGCTTGTTTCTGCTACATTAACTTCCTTTTATTCTTTTGTGGAGTCCTCCTTGGATGCATTATTTTTTATCCAGCAATCCTTCTTGAGCTGCCCAGATTTGCCATAAAACCAACATTTATTCTTACTCTTCTTGTCTCTTGACTTAGACCTTGACGTACCCCTTTGAATTTTCCCTTTTTCTATAGATTGACCTCTAACCACCATTGCTTCTGTTGTTGAGGTTTCTTTACCATATGTTTTCCTTATCTCTTCAGACAACAAAGATCCCACAATAGTCCATACAGTTGTGACCAGATGATCCCAAGACTCAAGAAATGAACACAGTAGAGTAACTTCCTTGTCCTCGTTTTTGAACTTACTTCCATATTAGTTAATTGACAAATCAGAGTATTGAAAACATTCAAGTGATCAACAATTTTTGTACCTTCTTTCATCCACAAGTTGTACAATTGTCTCTTCAAAAAGATTTGGCTTGACAAGTTCTTTGTCATATACAGACTCTCAAGTTCTTGTCATATACTTCGACAAGAATTATCCTTAATTCAAAACAATAACAAGAATTTCAATTTCATTATGTATAAGGTTTAAGGACATCCAAGAGTAACTAGGCTGAGGCTTGTATCCTCCTTCAAGAACTAATTTCAGTAAATGTATACATAATCCTTTGTAGAGCTTTAACTATAATCCTTTCTAATATAGTTTTAACAAGTGTGTATATATATATATATATATAATTTCAGTTCAGAAAGGACAGATCAGAAATAGTATTCTATTCACTAGATTGAAGAGTTGAATTTCTTCTCTTCATATTAACTCGTCACGCTGCTTATGTAAACTATGGTTCCTAGTCACACGAATATAATTGCCTGTATTTTAGAAGAAACAAAAACCCACGTTTTAAAAACCAAGCCTTTTAAAAACCCAGGTCCTTGAAATTGACAGTGGCAAGGAAACATTAATTTAAACAGACTGTGAAATTTACAATGGTAAACTTGGAGTACTTAGAAAAAACTGATGTCAATATATTTAAATAAGTTATTTTGATTTTGCAAAATACAAGCCTTTCAGAAAAAAAAAAAACCAAGTCCTTGAAATTGACAATGGCATGGAAAAGTTGATTTAAACGATCTTTGAAACTGACAATGGCAAAGGTTGAGTATTAGAAAATTAGATGCAAATTTTTCTTTTCTAATTCAGTTGCTTTAAACATAGGAACAGAAGTATAAAATAACCTTGTTTTGATTTTGCAAAATACAAGCATTTCACAAAAAAAAATTCAAGTCCTTGAAATTGACAATGGCATGGAAAAGTTGATTTAAACGATCTTTGAAACTGACAATGGCAAACGTTGAGTACTTAAAAAATTAGATGCAAAATTTTCTAATTCAGTTGTTTTGAAGATAGGAACACAAGTATAAAATAACCTTGAACTTTTTGCCTGTTTTGCTGGTCAACAATCGGAAAGTTTCATCCTACGTCACATTGCTTGTCATACGAATACACTAACATTATCGTTTAAAGTAACTGAAGAAGCTTTTATATATATATATATAAGTATTCAAAGAACATGGGTTGAGAAAATATATATATATATATATATTCTCAACCCATGTTCTTTGAGTACTTAAATTGATATATATTTATTTGTATGTATATTATTTTGTTACCTTTTGAATTTTGAAAGTGTTATTTTTCTCCTGAAAGTTCCCGACACCAACTTTCCAAGTTTCACGAAACTTTGAAGTGCATATATATAAAAGACATAAAAAAGGGAAATTATGTGCTTAGTTCGTATCTCTGCTAGGAAACAATCACAATCAGAAATATATAGAATATTTAAGGATTAGTTTTTTCTTTCTAGAAATTAAAAAGCTTCCCTTCATTAGCAATATTAACTTTAAATTTACATTTATACCAGTTTGAAATCAAAATAGTTTTGGGGTTGACTAGTTGTTTTATGAAATGGTTTTTTTAGCTGGAATCCAACCATATATATTTATACGAATCACTATTTTTTGCTATTCAAAATTTATTTTTGAATGCAGAAATAGATTCAGCATGCTGAAAAACTCCCAAAACTCTCAGATTTTACAGAAATAATCATTTAAATTAATGAACCCACTAATTTCTAACTAGATTTCGAGCAAATATCCCCCCAAAAAAGCTTCATTTGATAGAATCTTTCACCTAGAGCTTTCTAAATTGTCATGGTAGAAACAAATTAATGTACCAATAAAAATGGGGTAAGTGGGCAAGAAGTACTTTGCTGCTATACGAATTCACAGCTGAAGTGGTGTGCTAAACCTATTGTAAAAAGGTTTGACACCTTGAAATTCGGATCAAAATCAATACATCAACCAGATTTGGGATTCACTCATAATCCCCTACCTGGATCCGAACCAGAATGTTCATTTTCTGAAACATTCTTCTATAATTGGGATTAGGATTGTCATGCACTAAATCTTTATACACAACAATCATTCGCGACTCGTAAATTTGCTTTTTAACTTCGCCTTAATATTCTTAATGACGTTGAAAAGCCTCAATTGCCGCCACCCGGGCTTGGAGTCGAACCCAGTTTGCGTTGATATCTCTTTTTCTGCTGGACGTGATCATCTCCATTGTTGTGATGCGATTTGATGATGTGGACGTTTCTTGTTTGAAGATTATGGCCGATTATCTGCATGTGACCGACTCCAGGACTACTACTGGATGTGGAGAGCCGCTGTTCCGTCACCATGGAATTTACGCCCTCGGCTTTGTTCGATGCAGACGATTCCTTTTCATCGGTATTTTGGACACTCGGTCTCAGCCTGAACGATAACGAGTTCTTGTTCGTCGCGCTCTTTGCGGACGAGCCACTCCTGGGGCTTAAGATCTCTTGCGCACACTCCACCGCATCCTTCTCCATATGACCGCCCGCAGTGTCCAAGCTAGAGTCATCGTCGACAACGGAATTGAGCTTGGGATCGAAGACCGAAAGATTGTCGGGGGAGATAAACAAGTTATTCTTCATGAGAAACCTAGCGTTGCTACGGCCTGCAATGAGCAGGAACGAGATCGTAATCAGAAGCGCCATTATACTGCTCTTCATCATAAAGTTCGGTGTTAGCAGACAAGCGATATGATATGCAAGAAAAGCACCCGGTTAGCAGATACGATATGATATCAGAGGATTTTTAACACAAACAATATGATATTGGATGGATTCACTGGAGAAGAAATCTCAGGCAGTACGAGAAAACAAGAACGGAGACAGTTGGAAGACTTGGACGGGGAAGTAGAAGGATTCGGAATACTTATAAGCAGTGAAATTGCGAGAGGGAACTCCCTCGCCGCCTTCTCCGACGTGCGTGCGTATTGACTGCCTAAACTTCAATAAACTGTGGCGGAGTAGCGGTGTAACCGGACGGCCGCGCCGGCGAGGGTCGGGAGGGGAATGGACCGGACGGACAGGTCAGCTATTCCTGACGTGCGTGCGTACGTATTGCCTTGCAATACGCGAACGCAAACCCTGTCCGGCTGTAAACGGATTGGGGCTCCGGCGCGAGACCGGAAAGGCAGGCAGGTCATCTATTCCCACATTAGTAACTTTTAAATAAAGTCACTGATACCTGTCCATTTCTAAAAAGTAAGGTCCCTGTCGGTCAACTACACAGAGTAGTTGAGCGGGAAAGTTTCGAGGAATATCAGGTGTATTGAAATTTGACTCTCCTGAAGTCCCTGTCCGACGACTACACAGGGCAGTTGAGCGGGAGAGTTTCGACGAATTTTCAGGTGTATTGAAATTTGACCCGCCTGTAACAGTTGATTCTCTTGGCTAACACGTCACTATGTTTGGCGGCGTGCGTCACGGTGGACGGTAAACAGTTCACGTTAATTAGCTTGTGAATGATACATATCATTTTGGAAAAGAATCAAATTAAAAAACCAAAAGATTTTCCATTCAAAAGTTGAACGCAAAAGTAGAGAAATGTTTTCCAAGCACGTGTTCCAGCTACCAAAGAGATGTGATTCGAACAAAATTCCTTGCAAGGAGGGACCGGAGAATGATGATGAATTTTCCAAAATTCATTTTGGAAGAGAATCAAATTAAAAAACCAAAAGAATTTCCATTCAAAAGTTGAACGCAAAAGTAGAGAAATGTTTTTCAAGCACTTGTTCCAGCTACCAAAGAGATGTGATTCGCACAAAATTCCATGTAAGGAGGAATCGGAGAATGATGATCAATTTTCCAAAGTAAGTAGATAATTGAAGTAGGTTTTAGTTAAACATTTTATTTTTTTGGGATGTTTTGATCAGAATCATGAAATATAAATTTGAATAAAATTTTTATTTTATGTTATTTAAATTACATTTCTGAATACATAAATTTACAAATTCAACACGTTTAAACTACTACATTGAATCATTTCTCATGTCTAAATTTGGCAACAAATATGTCAATGTCGAGATTTGATAATACATAAAAACTGATGTATCGAACACGTGCTTGCAGGTTGGGATTATAAATGACCATTTAAACAATGAGTTTTTCCGCGAGTACGGAAATGAATCCTGGGATTACATTTCCAATTTTTTTGAATTATTAAATTGTATGTCGGGATTTTGTTAAATATTATTTGGTTAGAATTCGAAAGAGTCAATATAAATAATAATATATAATAATAATATAAATTAATTTAGTACTTATAATTTTTTATAAAAGAAAATTAATTATGTTTTATAATTTTTAAAATAATAAATTAATTAAAATATATATTATTTTTTAATTAATTTTTTGTTATTTATAATTATATTATTAGTCTTTGTCTTAGGCGTAGAGGGACTATAGGGATAGATAAACTGTTGACTTCATATTAGTCTACCCTTTGACTACAAATATTTTCATATTATCTATTATTGGAACCAGAGAACTGAAAACATCGATTTTAATATAAAAAAAATTACTATATATGTCATGATATGATTGGACAAAGGATTGGAGGTCTTATTGCAGGCTTTGTTATTCCCAATGTTATATATGTTGGCATATCCAAAGTATTTGATCGTATATGGTCTTTTTTGAATCATATATTTTGCTATGCATTCGTCGATGGTGGATTAATGCTAGCATTAATTCGAATGTTTGGTTTAGCATTTTATGCTAAGTAAATTTATGGCATTTCCAAAGTTTGGCTTTCCAAAACGTTCTTCGGTGTTCGAACTATTGTTACAAAAAATATAATTTTTATTTTTGGGATACGTCAGAGTCCTGACACATTGAATTTTTTTCTTAAATGTTTATAGTGCATTTCTGACAGACTTAAATGTTTACCTAACAGGCTTGGTAGTGTTGAATGGTTACTTAACAGGCTTGTTACAAGACATTTTATTCTGTTTTTAAAATTTTTATGCTCCAGCGATGTTGTTGGTTCGGTGGTCCATGCTTTCTTTTTGCATGCCATTGATTTCTTATTTGCATGTTGTCGTTGTTC
>ML815720.1:12064-37244 GCA_009831015.1 Picea engelmannii
CTTCGTTGTATGTTGTTTATTATTGCTTGATTCGACTTTGCAGAGTACCGGTCCTGCACCTGCAGTTGGGCCTTTTAGTGCTTCTTAGATGGGTTCTTGTTTGGTGCTTATTCTTCTTTGGCCAGGGTTTGCAAATGTTGGGATGTTGCATCTGCGGTTGGATCTTTGGTCACATTTTGTTTTTCACTGCAGTTTGCATAGAATTGCAGGTGATGTAAATTGCATTTGTTACGCGTTGAAGCAAAGTTTGTTGGCTTCAAAATATATTTCATGGCTGTCGATGTTTTTTACATGGATTTTGTGTTACTATGGTTTTATAGTTATAACAATGGCTTTTGTTGTGTGGGAGATATCATTGTTCTCTCCCTTTTACTTTCATGTTGTAAACTGTGTTTGACTCTAGTTTTTCACATTTATGTGGTCATTCTGAGCGACCGTCGTTCGGTTGCATAGTTGGCCACTTTTATGGACACGGCTTTGCGAATAGGTTCTATCAGACTATGATAGGTCATGTTCGATGTATATATTAGCTTTCCCGAATTAGTTTTCTTTAAAAGAATCCCGGGCAGAAGAGAATGCAATTTATAAAATTATAGGTTTGCCACACCGCGGAGCCGTCATCCCATACTTACCCAGTTTTTGCATCGCGGGTTGATGGGGTAGGTGACTAAAAATTGACAATCGGAGAGTTTCACGATATACAAATTGACAATCGGTCAGCAACAAGAGTTTCACGATCATTCCTAGCGACCACAGTTGAGTTCCATACTTAGCCAGTATTATGTACGCGCCTTCACGGATACGTTGTATCGAACTATGGTGTATACATTATCATTTCCGAATTAGTTTTCTTTAACAGTACGGCTCCTGGACATAAAACATTGAAATTTATCAAATTATAGGTTTCCTGGACAACATAGATTAAACATATGAAATATGTAATTTTATAGAGTAGATATATACAGCCTGCATGGAGCCGTCATCCCATGCTTAATCAGTTTTTGCATTGCGTGTTGTCATGGTAGGCGGCTAAAAATTGATAATCCGAAACTTCAGTGATATAGAAATTGACAATCGGACTTGCAGACTATTTAAATTTGAAGGCCGTCATGTCCAAAAAAGTTAACATTATCGAAATAGTTTACTATGCGTGCGTTTTACATACCCTGGTGAACAATAAACACACAAAAAAAATAGTGAGCATTTTTTGGATTGCAGGTTCTTGGGATGGTGGGCTCTAGGTTCAGTCCCTATTGTTCTGTGTCCTACAAATAGCATGAATAGTTCCGCGATATATAAAATGAAAATCGGGCTTGCGCACTATTTGAATTTCAAGGGCTCCTGCAAAACAACTATCATTCACGAATTACTTTTCTTTCCGTACTTTTTACATATGCTTGTGAACAAAAATAGAACAATAGTAGTAACGTCTGTTACATAGGGCTCCATCATCGCTACCTTTTGCGCTTCCCAATACACATTAAATATGCTTTGAAAAGTTAGAACCAAGCAGACAGGTTCGAAAAGATGGGCTTTAATAACCGGAAATCTGTAGGACATCTCCAATTAAAATGAATAGACAAGCAAATATTATGGGATCTGGTAATTTGCTTTTGCCTATATTTTAAATTTGCGAAATTATTATTATTATTTTTTTCCTTGTGCAGTTTTAGTTTTCTTTAAAGCTTCAACATAGTTCACGATCGTGTCGGAGACAGAGACCTTGATGTCATGTCCCTATTTAATATTGTGCATTTCAAAATGATGGGCTTTAATAACTGGAGGACATCTCCCATTAAAATGAATAGACAGGCGAATATTATGGGATCTCGTAATTTCTTTTTGCCTGCATTTTGAATTTGCGAAATACTTTTTACTTTTTTTTTGCTTGTGCAGTTTTAGCTTTCTTAAAAGCTTCAGCAAAGTTCATGAACATGTCACCCACAGAGGCCTTGACATCATGTCCCTCTTTAATATTGTACACATCTTAGATATCAGATTTCAAAATCTGCTCGGATATGGAAATTTTAATACGTGCTGGTAGTCACTATTGAGCGTACATATTCAAAAAAATTGGCATTAATAAGTGAAAATATCGAGAACACCTGTTATTAAAACGAATCAACACAAAATCTACGATAGAATATCCAGCCTTGCTTTTAAATACTTATTGTCATTTCTCTCTATGATCAAAGAGTTGCGCTTTAGGGTGCCTTTGTTCTAATGTTTATGGTTATGCACATGTAAGACAACTTAGAGATGTGATTGATGAGAAGATGAAAGGATAGAGCCTGGTTTAATGTCACGTGAGCTTTGAGTAAAGAAAAAACTTTGTTATACAAAGAGAAACTCAGAGACGACGAAAAAAACAGAACAAGTATGTTATGGTTGGTGTTCTCCCTGTGTCCGATGCCTTGGTTTGTTGAAAATGTTGGCTGGAGATTTGTTGATTGAACTTCTTTGTTTTATTGTTGGGAATTGTAATGGATTTTCAGGTCGGGTGCAAAATAGTTCTTCGTTTAAGTATATATCTTCTTCCAACAACACAGATTTGGAAACTGTATCGAGTTGTACAGATTGCACAAGTATTTGTCTACCTCGGATCAGGTAGCAGAAACTGTATGGGTGGATAAAATGACATATTATCACTGCAAAAGTTTTTATTTCATAGTATGATGACCTGCATGTGGGCCTGGTAGCCGACTTGACATAAATCTATGTTCTTTGTGGAAGTTTGTTCGGTTTCCTCTGGATGTAGTTGTAGACTCTACATATTTGGTGTCACCTATGAACATTCCAGACCTTTCTATGGGTGGCCATATCTCCATGGATATGAATAAAGATATATTTTGATGCCATATGCAACATTTGATACACTTGCCAGACCTGTTCTGGTGCATTCTACAACATTTGATGCACTTGCCACACCTCTACTGCCTAAAGAAGTTATGTACTTCAACAGAGTTTCTTTTTTCATCTGGGTTGGACTTTCCTTCCAATTTACTGTAATAAAGAAAAGAAGTTCCACATACAAATCCTCAGGCAGACTTCTCAACCAAACATACGATCGAATATAGGGAGAATACTAGTCGCTACGCACTTGAATTATTTTCCTCTGCTTTAGCTGTTGTGACATAGAACAACTCCTTCCACTTTGAAATCGGCCTGGATAGCATTTGTAAGTTGTCTCGGATGTCAAGGGCCAAGAGCATTGCAAGAAAAGCACCTTAAACCCCAATTTTCGACAACAGAAGGAAATTAATACTTGACAAAGAATGGAATGTTGAATAAAAAGGCATTGCAAGCAGGCCATATCTGGAAGAGAGAAGATATTCAAAAAAGTGGGATAGATGTACTTGGAAGCACCGATTATGTACAAAACTATGAAGAAGCTTCATCAATGTACATATTTTAAATTGGTCGACAGCAGGCGAAATCACAATCATTGTCGAAAATAGCCTCGGTTGTATTTTGTAACCCACCTTATTTGAATATAGAATAATTTTGGTTTATTTTTTAACACTATTTTCCAATTTCTGGTATTTGTTTTAATTGTATTTTCTACCTTCTTCCCCTATATGGTTAAACATGAAACACAAGGTTTTGTTTCCGCTGCCTAGTACTTCAATCTAAATAAAACCTGGCATGTTCTTTGTTTACCTTTTACATGTAAGAATAATTTTTCATAGGCCATACTTATGTGGTGGCAACCCTGTATTTAAAGAACGAAATTGGAGGACCCGTCCTGCTCCCATTCTTTGAGTTCCGTGAATAGAATTAATAATGAGTAATGACAAGGCGGTTGAACTGTTGACACAATGTTCTTGTGAATTTTGTTGGATATATTGCAGCTTCTTCTATTTGATAATATCCGTGCATATACACTAATATCAATAGTATTGGAATAAATACAAAAAAACTTCATCTTTGGCAAAGTTTAGGCAATTATGTTTGGGTTTGTGGTATTAAACAACTATGTCCATTGTTCCATCATATACATCTTCCAGCCTAAGAACTTCCGTGATTTGCAATCTATGCTTTAATTACTTAAAAGTCACATCAAATTTTGATTGCATTTAATTTAATTTAGATATTGATGTTTATGGAGAGCTGACGTTTACTGATCTCATTGCAACGAATACAAGATGAATAGATGATAAGGAGTTTATGTCGTTGAGACCACAATGCAAATTCATGTTTATTGTTGCACTATGTACATGTTGCAGTCAAAATTTTTGAGGTTCCAACGAAATTTGCAAGATGAAAAGCATCTTGCAAATTGGGAGATCATTTGCATTTGAAACAACTAATCCATTAATATATATTACTATGAATACTATTAAGATAAATATGAAAACTTTGTTCATTTATAGATGCTAGTATGAAAAATATTGAAATAGATATCATAACTTTGTCTTGGCCAATACTTGCCCAGTTATCTGGGCACCAGGCCCCGGTTTTGTGGTACCCATCACCTATATCTCATGTTTCGTCATATACATGTTGCAGCAAAACAATGTCAGTGATTTGTTCCTTTCCATACTTGGCCAATTTTATGCCCGCCGCTGCGGGGCTGGTGCTTGCGAACCCAGTTGCTTATCATTCTGCAATATACATCTTGCACTGAAAATATCTGTGATCTACAATTTCACCGTGGGTTACTCGTACACATTGACTTCGTTCAAAGTATCTGTTGTTGCTTTATATCCCTAGCAACTTCACATCCTTCCTGTTATACATCAACAATGCTCTTACTAGTGACAAGTGGACAAAGTTGTACGAAAGATACCTCCGTCATCTGCAATTCATGCTTTAACATCTTCATTTATATCCTTGCACAATATATCCGACCGAGGGTTGTTCCTTTCCATACTTAGCCAATTTTATGCCCATCGCTGCGGGGCTGACACTTGTGAACCCTAATGTTCTTCTGCGAGATACTTAGTTATTTTTCCCTTCTCTTGTTCCCGTATATTATCTACAATTCCACTGCCAACACCTTCGTCCTTTTTCCCTTATTTTCTTCCCATGTATTATGGGACTATAAAATATGGACATGATATTCTATAAAGCACACACAAATTCTGCATTCCATACCTAGTGACATTTTCGATCACGGGTTCTCGAGTGCATAGGCGAGCTCAAAAATGGGGCTCCATTGTTCCGTAGCCTACAAATAGCACCCATAATTCCATGATATACAAATTGACAAGCGAATCTGCAGACTGGCTAAGTCAACATTTCACTTTTATTGCTACGTGTCCTCCAAACAACACTCCCAGTTCCGCGATATAAAAATTGACACACGAAATGCAGAAATGGCTGAGTGAAGATTGCCATTGTTTACGAATGCCAATCACTGTGAAGTGTCTAACAGTATCTAAAAATTTATTTAGAACACTAAATTAGCACTTACTAGTGACAACTGAACATAGAGGTACCGAACAATCTCTGCAATATAGAAATTCACTACTAGACATCATCCGCTCTTCCATCTTACAGATTATGCTTTCAAATGTTCGGAGCAATACAATTAGAAGGTCCGAGCCTCGCCTTCTCTGCAAATACCTTCTTAGCCTGTTTCAGATCCTCCTTTTGGCAGGTTCATGAAATATGCAGCTCCAACGTTGGCGAGTTGGTATATCTTTATTTCCATCTATACAATCAGACGACAAATCCGACTAACTGGTATTTCTTTCGATCCTTGGCCAATTTTATGTCCACGGTTGTCGCGTTGGGACCAATTTCAGTTCCATCTATATCCTTGGATGGAAAATTGAACCGGTTGTTGTTCCCTTTCATACCTACCAACATTTTTTATCACGGGTTCTCGAGCGGGCGGGCTCAAAATTGGCTCTCGATTGTTGCATGTGTTACAAATAGCACCCAAAATTCTGCGATATACAAATTGAAAAGCGGAGCTGCGGACTGGCTGACTCGACATTTCACTTCTATTGTTCCGTGTCCTCCAAATAGTCCTTCAAGTTCCATGATATACAAATTCACACATGGAATGCTAGGCTGGAAGGGTGGAGATTTTCATTGTTTACAGATATTAATCCCTATGAAGTATTTAACAAAATCTAAAATATTATTTTCAATACTAAATTACCTCTTAGTACTGACAACTGGACACAGGTGGGGGTTCCGACATCATCCGCTCTTCCGTGTTACAAATTATGCATTCAAATTATTTACTTTGGTCCTCTGCAATATACAAATTGACCACTGGGTTCACCTCTTGTATTCAAAATTTTCCTAATCTACAATTCCACTGCTGACTCCTTTCTCCTTTTTCCCTTTTCTTCTTCCCCTGTATTATGGCTCTCATTATCTCCATGTATATAATCACACCTTAGGCAATTTTATGTGCACGGTTGTTGGGTTGGCAATCTACAATTCTATTGCGTGCTCCTCGAACTTGCAAGCTTCACTATACCACGGTTGACAAATGTGCTTCTTAATATACATTTTATATGCTCTTAGTAATGACTCTTACAAGTGATAGTTGCACACAGCAATACGAAACAATTCGCATCCAGCCATTCGTAATATAGAAATTCACTACCGGATTCAGACATCGTCCCCTCTTCCGTGTTACAGATTGTGCATTCAAATGTTCCAAATAATACAATTTGACCATCCAAACCTCTGACCCTATGTTGGATCCTCCTGTTCACAGATTCATGACATATCAAATTCTTAGTCAGTGTTTCAGGTTAGAGCATTCGAATCCTGCTGCTTCTTCTTCCCTAATATGCATATTGCACTCAAAATTTCCGTGATTTACATTTCCACCACGGACTCGTTGGTCCTTTTTCCCTTTTCTTCTTTCCTTGTATTATCACTTTGTGGTTATATACATAGTCTCCTTTCTATAAACACGGGTTCCAGCATTGGCGGGTTGAGATATCTTTATCTTCATATATATAATCACACGACTCCTCCAAACGACCACTATTTCTCTCCATACTTAGCCAATTTTGTCGCCACGATTGGCGGGTTACGCGTATTGCAATAAAAAAGTTTCGAGACATACAATTTGACACTGGCACCCTCACCTTCAACAATTGTACCTTGCAACCCTATTTTGTAACGGTTTTTTTCTCCTACCCGCAACCTCCATACTTTCTTGCTACGCAATTAGAAACCTTCCATGCTAACAGGTCACCATGTAGGAACCGTCAACATTGTCATTAATGGGCGAAAAACTCGAGGAGATATCCCATTATTACGCATTAAACCAATATGTGCAGAAACTTATTTTGTCCCTTCCGATTGTTCATCTCCAACACGCATCGTCGTTTTGGGCCGCTCAAGAAATCTACAATGCTTAATCGCTCATTGCAATATCCACCATGTTTGCATTTCTATATATGCAATTAGTAGTGTTTAATGGTAACAACTCATCATGCAACAACCATCCAGATTGTCATTAATCAACGAAAGTCTCGAGGATATCTCCCATTCACATGCTTTCGACCAAAATTTACGCAGGGTTATATTAGCCCTTCCAACCAATCATTTCATTCATCGCCTGGAACAATCAAATGTCTATGTAGACCTATGGCAGCGGGTCGACAACACTTTTGTGGAGATACAGTAAATATGTTTGCAGAAGAGGACCAAAGGTTCCAGTGGTCCAGGGCATACTTTTACTATTCATATCATTCTGCCCAGAACGAAGTGATTTGGACCTCCGGAATAGCTCGTGCAGGCTGCGTGCCTGAGCTTTTTGACTGTAAGGAGGTGGTCTCTTGGTGCGTCGAAAAATATATTCCATACCAAAGAATTATTTCACTGCGCGACCATTCTCCTATTTCTTTGTCACCTCAACTCTTCTGTGAGATGTTGAAATTGCCGAAACCACATTAATGTTTAGAGGACAAGACTGCAAGAAGTTTCTATAAAAACATCATAACAGGTTGGACATCTTAGCCGAATTCCTCGAAGACCCGAGAACAGTTCCTGAAGATATCACAAGGCTCCAAGTAAGTTCCTTTAGAAATCCATTCCGAGAGATTGCTTGGTTGTTTACAAGAATAGTGGGATAGGCATCCACATCAATCATTTCCCATATAATTATTTATATTTTGTATTACACAGTCAAGGAACAATACATTTTCGATTGGGGAAAGATAATCTCCATTGAACTCTGTTCACAGTTGTCACAATTCAAAGAATCAAATAAATTTTATATGTCATCCTACTTGATTTTTGCAATTATGTATTGCTGCCCATTTCCAAAACTTTCTCTTTCCAATAAAATAAACTGTGGATTCGACCCAGTAACATTCTGGCACGTCGCCCTCTGGAGACACAAGGCCTCTCATTGTTTTTATGAATTTTTTAATGGCTTAGTCTCAGTTTTTAAAGATTTACTGTTAGGAAAGCATGCTCCGTGGATGTCTGGCCACACAAGCATGTTTTTGAGCATGAAGGGCACACTTGAGAAAAAGAAAAATCACAGTCTCCTCATGGTCTTTGGCTCTAAGGAAAATCCTTCCTTCCTTCCATGCCACATCACGGACAAGATGTTTGTTGCAAAAATAACAAGGCAATACAACCACTGGTTGCATTTTTTCCATGACAAGAAAAAAAAATAGTTCATTCCTCTGTTTGCCTTCCATTTCAAGAAATTAAACCTAACATATCTTGAAAGGCTAAAAGGTTTCAACCCCAATAGCATTTTTGGAGAACATTTATTGGGTGTTGGCTTTAACACCTCTTTTATCCATAGACACCTGACCCAAGACAGGGACAGTGTCGACAACAATCCTTCTTCTGCCCATTGCGATACAGAGACATTACAAAGAGTAACTGAATTATACAAACAACATGGTAAAGTATCTGGTGAGAAGAGTACCTAGTCCCCCACCAACAGTCCCAAGAGAACGACACCACAGAGTGTCACTTTGACGGTCCATCCCAGTAAGAAAGCAACCCAAAAATCTTCGAACGGAGGAGGAGATAAGAACCCTCCTCACATAAATATTGATAGTTCTCACAAAGTTCCACTGACAAAGAAGAGAAAAAACAATGCAGGCCATGCGGAGGAACCCAAAATTGACAGTGGAAAACTGCAAATTGAAATTGAAGCTGAGCAGATGCAAAAAATTGGGTCGTCCGCGGTGGACATATCTGACACCAAATTTTTTGACATAAATGAATCTTCCGTAATCCAGAGTGCTATTTTTGATAGCCAATCTAAAAGTATGGTCATTAAAAAGAGAGATGTAACAAATAAGAAAGACAAATCTCGAACAAAGATTGACTTTAGCAAAATGAACTCGTCCAAAATCTGCTCATTTCACCAGGTAACCGATGACGTTCTTTGCGATTCCATTGAAGGAATGGAGATAGATTATGCCAATCTGATACACCACCTCAACGAATTTGAACATGCTTTCATTGCAATGCCAGAATTTGCCATTCCTTTGGAAAAAATCATGCCTTCGTCCACTGCAGTGAAGATGAAAGTATCCTCTACCCTCCTTTCATGCTCCAGAGCCCTTGTAAAGAAAAACATCAACCAAAGAATGCAGCTAGTTACTAAAGCCTAGGAAACATCACAAAATTTAGTTTCCTTCGGAAAGAAGGCCAATGATTTGCTTGAACATTTGGAGGCGAATTTAAAAAATGAACATCTTTTCTGTCGTCAAGTACTGGACCCTTTTGCCAACTATGC
Source organism: Picea engelmannii (assembly GCA_009831015.1). Lineage (NCBI taxonomy): Eukaryota > Viridiplantae > Streptophyta > Pinopsida > Pinales > Pinaceae > Picea > Picea engelmannii. The sequence goes on from ML815720.1 coordinate 21,753, forward strand.
CCTGAACACATCAGAACTAAAAAGAAGACAGGAGAAACTCCCCTCCCCAAAGCGCACCAAAAAAGTAAAAGCATGCTGGCAAAAAAAATTTGAGAACCTGCACCTCATTGTCAAATCATGTAAACAAGTCATATCAGAAAAGAAAAATTTATTCACAAGTCTTCTCTATATGGACTTATCCGGAACTACCAACGAGATTCAAGATCCAAACTTAATTCTCAAATCCTTGTTAGTCACCAAAGAAGCGTTCCAGGAACAAGTTGATATTTTAAAGGGGTTGTCCTTCAAAAAGTTTTACGACATATTTGAACATCATCTAGATGAGCACGAGCATTGGGTACTGGACTATGCTTCACACAATGAAGAAATTGAACCGAGTCTGCATAGTATTTCAATGGATCTAAGGAAATTAGAAAACGACCTTTACGACATAGAGATCTAGGATGAAATCAACACAACCCCCTTGAAAAGATACATTGAAGAATGGTTCCAACTCAGAATGGAAAGCCTCATCCAGAAAGGGAAACAATCGATCAACAGGATTCCACTGCCCATCGACGACAGCAATAAAAATGCATCAGATTCATAGTAAGTCTATACTGCCATCTTGTTTTGTTTATCATTCCAGTTTAAGTCTATGTTGTCATCTTCTTTTCTTTATCAATCCACTTATGTCCTCTTTAAATAGAAAATTGTAACCAAAGACTCATAAGTTCCAATTTCTTCTTTTCAGGTATTCCTCTCTACCATCGTACACTTCTTTCGACGTTCCTAATTCTTGTACTTATTTCTTTTTATGGTCTGTGAGAGCCTCAATCCCAATCTATATGACAAACGCATTTAAATTTCCACAAACAGGTAACATACATTATTAATTTTTGTTAAATTTCAAAGAAAACTGATTTGAAAATGTCCTTATTGTATACTAAACTTTGGGTTTCTAGGAAACTTCTTGTTTGTTCCAAAGAAAACTAATTCGGATATGTTACATTTCTTATCGCCTATTGTATGCTAATTTTTGGGTCTTCAATGACGTTGATGGTTTAAATGTTGATGTAATTTCCTGATATATGTAACAACCATTATTTATTTTATAATAAGTTTCTATGGTTCGCAAGCCTGCTTCTCAATTTGTATATCGCAGAACTGTCGATGGTTTTTGTAGGGCACAGAACAACATAGGCCCATTTTTGAAACCACTAGCCCGACAACCCGCCATCCAAAGACTCGCTAATTATGGAATGAGCAGTGTGTTCATGCTTTATAAAACATGTGCAAAGAAAACTAATTCGGCAATGCTATATCTTTTTTTTTCCAAAAAAAAACCTTAGTTTTAAAGCAAAGTAATTCGGTGCAACAGATGTTATTACTATTCTATTATATAACATACATTATTAATTTCTGGTAAATTTCTATAGTTCGCAATTACACCTCTGATTTTGTATATCGCGGAACAATTGGTGCAATTTGTAGACCACGGAACATCAGACACCCAATTTTCATCACGCCAGCCCGAGAACCCGCGATACAAAAACTGCCTACGTATGCAATGAGGGCTACAAATTTCGTATCTATAACACTAAAAATATACTTTATACAAATGCATATTTCGTATGTATAATTTATTTACTAAATATCTACTTTATACAAATACATATTTCGTATGTATAATTTATTTATTTCTGATGACTTTCTATGTCCTAGTTAATTCGAGAATACTATGTTCTGCACGCAAACCACATGTATTTCAACTTTCTAGCTACCTGCCTGTACTAGGTCATATTTACTCCCATACCAACCTTGCAGAGACTAAGCTGCCATACAACACTTGTTTGTTTTTAGATAGAATTTTAGAATTATGACTTTTTAGTGGTTATTTGTTTTGTTTTTTATTTATAATCGTAATACTTTTAATGGCTTATCTTGTTGTAAACCTTCCTTAATGTGTGGTTATATATCTATATCACGTTTAAAAACTATTTGAGTTTTATTTCATTTGCTGGAATATATTTCCAACATTTTTTATTTCACAACTTCAATAAAAATATTTATATTTAATTATTTTATATATTTTATATCAATATTTAAGAAAATTATCACAACTTACATTCAATAAAAAAAAAATTGTATTTCATTATTTTGTATCAATATTTAAGAGAATTATCACAACTTACATTATAAAGGACAAATAAAAATGTATATTTAATTATTTTATTTATTTTATATCAATATTTAAGAGAATTATCACAACTTACATTAGAAAGGACAAATCATTTTTAGGAAATAATAAATATATACGTTTTAGAAGAATGTTCCATTAAAAGTAAAGTGAATTAATTTTTTTGCTTGGAGTTTTAACAAATTAATAATTTAATTAAAATTAAATATTTTCAAAAATTATTATTTATCAAAATCATTATAAATTAAAATTTTGTCTAAAATTTTAATAAAGTATTAAACAATTTTTTCATATAAATATTATCTTAATATAAATATACAAAAGGTATATATATGAAAAAATAAAGTAACACGAAAAGGAGTTTATAGCAAGAAAAAGTGCACATTGGGTGCTCCGGCGGCCATGGCAGCTAATGAGTTGTGGGGGTACTGGAAACGGCACCCCGATTTTGCTAAGTTTGAAAGTATTTGACATTAAATATAATAAGTATTCTTTTTAGTTTGTTAAGTCGATGACTGCAGCCACCATAGATTATTGCGCCCGACCAGAGCCAACATATCAGAGACAGTATCCATAGAAATGGAGAATCAACCGAGGCTTGGGCCACTCGATAGAAATGGAGAATCAACCGAAATGTTGAGGTAATCGAGACATATTACAAAGGAATATATAATAGTGCAGTCCTCGTTGATGGAGATTTCAAACTAAAAAGGAGAATTTTCGAATATGGGAAAGGATCCAATTGCTGGAAAGAAACCATATAATGAAACATGGACTGTCTGAAGTGAAACAATCGAGTGAATCTACGGTCGACTAGTACAAATAAACACACAAGAAAATGTGATGTGAGAGTAGACTGAGAAAGAATCGACCAACAATAGGTTCAGAAGTTCGCCAAACGAATTGAAGTTTCATCCGATCGGTGATTGAGTTGCGTGTGTCTGGGCCAACTAACGATGCATGAGTGTGAAGAGAATCGATGATCGACTGATTTTGGAACTATACCATAAGTCGATGCGTATGTGGATTCATGGTAGCACAATATGACTATTCTAAATCATTAACATGTGTTGTCTTCTTAAGTACACTTTGAAATATGATTGATGAGTTGTGAGTTGGTCGATCACGATTTCTCTTTAGAAAATTATAATCATGATAGTGTCTATGGTTACTCAATCTATGACAAAGAAGGAATGGTAGAACAATTCCGTGGGTTGTGATCTCGGAAGCTAGAAAGCATAGAAACTGTAGGTTGGTCAAAGCATGTGGCTCCATTGTAGGGTGTTGTGCAGGGTGAAAATGAAATGAGTATAGGACAGGCCAAACACCACTCTAGAGGCACCGTGGTGTAACAATAGAGTCAAGGGGACCATTGTTGGGTGAGGTAGTTGAGCACTTAAAGCTCATTGATTGCATAGAAAACCTATCAGATCAAAGTTGAAGGTTAAAGTGTAACATGTCATGGTAGAACCTTGGAAACATTGCAATTTTACAAGCAATAAACTTTCATGAACAAAGAATGAGCCCTGGAGTGAGAGTCAAGGTAACGGGAACACAAAACTGAGTGCACCATTTGAGATGGAAGAAGCTAAGCACATATGATTGAGGTATTTTTTCTTAATTCAACAGTTCGACAATGTTTTTAATCGCTTCCTCTAGAAATTTAAGGCCAACCCAAGGGCCAATTCTTTTTGGAAAGAATTATAAGTTATGGTCCTTGTGGATGAAATCATTTATTCAATGTCAGGAATGATGAGAACCTGTAGAGAATGGATTCACAGAGCCACCAATAGTAGACCTCGCTTCCATGACAAATCCACAGGAAAATGTTGAGGAAGAAAGAAAATAAATCCAAGTACTAGCTTGGATTCAAAATTCAGTAGATGACTCTATTTTTAAAAAAATAAATGGTGCTTCCTTGGAAAAATAAGCTTAGGACATTCTAAAATCAACATATCAAAGAAATGATAGAGTGATGATAGTCAAGCTTCAGACTTTGAGAACTTAGTTTGAAACAATGAGGATGAATGAGTAAGAGAATGTAGACCAATTCATGACCTGATTGATGGGAATTACAAACTAGATTAGAATGACCAATGAACATATTGAAGATCAGGGAATTGTTGAAAAAGTCCTCCAAAGTTTTCCCAAGAAATTTGAAACATTGTAACATCCATTCTTGAATCAAAATATCTAACCAACTTCTCTATAGAAGAAATGATGGGATCACCATTGTCACATGAAACTAGACTCAACTTAGAATAAGGGTTTTTAGAACATGATTTCAAGACTCAAACCTCTTTTAGTCGAGGTAGAGGGAGAGGAAATATCATGATAAATCAACAACGAAGATGCATAAATAATAATAATGCAACAAAAGACAAACACACAAAAGAAAAATAACAATAGTCTAAAGACTCACATAATCAAAGAGGAAGACGGAGAAAATGGACAGAAAACTCTAGAATTCAATGCTACTATTGCAAAACGTATAGTCACTATGACAGTAAATATAGAAAGAAGTACTGAGATAAGAAAAAAGGAAGAGAAAATATCTCCAAAAATGAAGAAGAAACTTTTGAATCAATGTTTCTTTCATGCCATACATCTAAAGGTCACTCCAAGGACTTTTGGTTGTTGAACAATTGATGCAGCAACCACATGGTAAGTAATAAAGAATCAATTTCTAACAATGATACATCTATTAAATATGAAATTAGTCTATTATTAATAAGTGTAAAATAATAAACCCAATATTAATAAGTGTAGGAAAATTGATGGAGCATGGCTATTATTTCTTATTCAAAGGATCAACATCCTTAATTATGGACAATTCACCTACTATCAAACACATTGCAAAAATTCAAATGACTAAAAATATGATGTTTCCATTAAATTTAAGAAGTGTCAATTTGTCTTAGTTATGTGCCTAAAACATCTCAAACACAGATTATACTCTCTTATAGCATGTTAGGTTTGGTCATGTTCCTTTTAAAAGTCTTGGCCTTCTCCAAAAATAGTCAATGATAAAATGTATTCTTCTTTTGAATGAGCAAGACAGACCTTGTGAAAGTTGTATACTTGGAAATAATAAGACAAACTTCTTTCCAACATCCTCTCATAGAGAAAAAGATCATTTAGAACTAGTTCACATAGACCTTTGTGGACCAATGAAAACCCACTCATAACAGGAAAACATGGATTTATTTTCTTAAAAATAAGTCTAATACCTTCTCAAAGTTTAAATAATTCAAAGCTAAATAAAGAAAAGAGTGGAAAGTATGTGAAATTACTGAGGTTAAATTGAGGAGGAGAATACAATTCAAAGGATTTTGCAATTTCTTGTAGACACCAAGGAATCATAATAAAGACTACAACCAGATATACACCAAAACATAATGGAGTGGCCAAAAGAAAAAAATGGACTATCATGAACATGGCGAGGAGTATGCTCACAACAAATAATTAATCCAATAACTATTGGGCATAAGTGATTGTCTATTCAATTTACATCCTGAATAGATCTCCAACAATAAGTGCCAAGGATAAAGTACCTCAAGAGGCATGGAGTGGAACAAAGTTGAATGTCTAATTTCATAATTTTTGGTTGCATTGTTTTTGCATGTATCCCTGAAGAGTTGAGAAACAAAGTTGACAACACAAGTGAAAATGCATCTTTGTGGGATACATTGGACAATAAAAATCCTACAGATTGTATAATCGAGTTACCAATAATTTTTTGGTGACAAGGGATGTCAAATTTCTTGAGAATAAATCATGGAATGAACAAGAAAATGTAACATTGGACAACCAAAATCCAATGCATCAAATTTATTACCAAATTAAAAATTAAAAATAACAAACACATCCTCCAAGACTACCAATATAACAGGTACAAAGACAACAAGAACACTCTAGAAATGTTTCTTCTTCCAGTAGTGAATCATACTCTTGATCCAGATAGATATCGGTGTCCACCCACCTTTTCCAACTGGCTCAAAACAACTCTCTGACATTTTTGGCAATTTACTATTTTTAGCAGTTTTTACTTCTGGGGCCATTTTGAGGACCTAAATGAAGGTTTTTCGGTATCGAGCTCCTCAATCTTAGCCTAAGGAATAATTGAATTCCCAAAATTAATCTCCTCGATGATACCTTTCCAACGGGCTATCACACACCTAAAACAAAGATCGTATGCAAAAGTTACGACCCCGGAAAGTTGATGTACTAGCTTACCCAAACGAGGCCCACATGACTTTTGGCGCTTCATCTCCTAGGGTTAGGTTTTTGGATGTCTAGGGTTTTTGGCATTCTTGCTTATTGTAAAAAGGCCTTTAGAGCCTCATTGTAACCTTCTTCTTGCGAATGCGCGCTGTCGTCACATCTCTTCTCAGAGATAAGCCACCACCATTCCAGCAAGCTTGTTTCCACTGCATTTTACAGTTTCAGCTTATTTCGTTATTGAATAGAAAATCGGTTTTACTATATATCTGTTATTTTGTGTTAAGCACCTGTTAATAATCTGTATTCATTTCGTTCTTCTCATAAAATCCGGATCAGTGGTATCAGAGCTGTCTGCTCCTTGTCATCTTAATGCATGTCCCCAACAAGGTCAGAGTACAAAGAGTTGGGTCTCGAGCTTGTTTCTCTTGAGGACAGAAGCTCTCGCATGCCCAAGCGACCTCCCATGGCAGGATAAAATAAATATGACAGGACATGAGATCCTTTCAAATTGTTGATTGAGGAAGCCCTCACGCAACAAAGGAATGAGATGATGGATAGTTTCACGCAAATCCTTCGGCGACTACCAACAGGCGACGCATCTTCCTCGAACGGAGGCACCGCCCCCTTAAAGGTACAAATAAACTTTGATATTCCTATATTTGAAGGTCAAATAGACACAGATGTTGTAGACAAGTGGTTGAATCTACTAGAAGGGTATTTTTCTGTTCATAAATTTTCGGATAGAGAAAAGATTAATTTTGTGCTCCGCAAAGCCGTTCCCCATGTCAAAGATTTGTGGGAAACTTTTTGTGAGCAAAAGGAAACAGAGGACACCTCATTATTTTCAGTCACGGCCACCTGGGAATCCTTCAGGGATGCTATTAAGGAACAATACTACCCCGTCGGAAGTTATGACGACCTGTATACTAAATGGACCACACTGTGGCAAGAAAGAGACCAAGCAGTGCCAGATTTCACAAATATCTTCCATACCTTGCGCACCAAGTTGGGTATCAAAGATTCAGAGCGACATTTGGTGCTCAAGTATTGAGGTGCTGTGCATAGATACATCCAGACTGAAATGGAATTTCTGGACATCTCATCCTTGGGCGCGGCCTATCGATATGTCGTCAAAATCGAGCAGAAGCTCAAACAAAAGACGTGGAAATTTGGGCCTGGGAACCCCTCACAACAAAAGCCAGGAAATGGTGGCCCCAACCCACCAAACAAAGGAAAGAGCAAAGATGGGCAGTATCAAGACAACCAATACAATCCGCAAGCAAAGAAGGACACTAAAAAGACAAAGAAAGATACCGAGAAGTGGTGCGACTTCCATAAGAGCCCTTGGCATAACACTGCTGACTGCTGCTCAAAGTAGTCGTTGGTGGCTAAAGTGAAAGCCTCTTAATCAGATGCAGATTCTGACTCCGAGATAGAACCAAAAATGGGAAGACGGATCATTGACGTGGAACCTAGTGCCATCGTTGCTACCACCAAGCTCCAGCCTGGTGAACCAGACGAGCCAGAAGAAGGAGAGCGCCTCTTCCATTCACAGATGTGGGTAAAAGGCACCCCACTGCACTTCATCATTGATAGAAGTAGCCAGAAGAACCTCATCTCAGCAGAGGTCATCAAGTGGCTGGCCCTGTCAACAACGCCGCACCCACAACCCTACACCATTGGATGGCTCCACCAAGGAAGCGATCTCTGTGTCAGCCAATAGTGCTGACTGTCGTATGGCATCAAGCCCTTCAAAGACGAGGTATTGTGTGATGTTGCTCCTCTCGAAGTTTGTGATGTTTTTTTGGGCCAACCTTATTTATGGAAACATCATGTTGTATATGATTCTAGGCCTCGTAGTGTTATTGTTACTTTGAACAGGAAATTGTACAGGATACTTGAGGCAGTCCCACCTAGTGTTATTTCCTTGATCTCTGCTAAGCAATGCAGGAAGGTCATCTTGCAGACGTGGAATTTTGTCTTCTTCGTGATTTGCTCTCAGAACAAGCGAAAGATCGTAGCCACATCCAAGGTCTCTGTGGCCGATCTCTCCACACAACAGAAGCAAGTAGATAAGGTCATGGAAGAATACTCGGATATCTTCTCCTCACCTACAGGGGTACCTTTGCACTGCCAGGTCAAGCACCCCATCGATCTGACCCCTAGTGCACCGCTACCCAATGGGATAGTCTGTCGTCGCTCTTTGTTAGAGAATGAGGAGATCAAGCGACATATCCAAGAACTTCTCCACAAGGTGCACATCCACCCCAGCTCATCACCTTGTGGGAGCCCAATCGTGTTTGTATAGAAGAAAGATGGAACCCGGCGACTCTATATTGATTACCGGGCTCTGAATAAAATCATTTTCAGAAACTGGTACCCGATTCCCCGAATCGATGACCTCCTTGATCAACTCATGGGGGCAAAATACTTTAGTAAGATTGATCTGAAGTCTGGCTACCACCAGGTCCCGATAGAACAAACAGATGTATGGAAGACCGCCTTCAAGTCAAAGGAAGGACTTTTTGAATGGTTTGTCATGCCCTTTGGTTTGACAAATGCTCCAGCCACTTTCATGAGAATGATGGATGATATCCTGCGACCATTCACCAATACTTTTGTAGTGGTGTATCTGGATGACATTCTAATTTACAACAAGACTTGGGCCGAACACTTGCAGCATATTCAGCAGGTTTTGCACACCCTGTGACAGCACAAGCTATATGCCAACCTGGAAAAATGCTCCTTCGGCATGGACAGGGTCCATTACCTAGGTTACATCATTGATCAGCATGGCGTACATGTGGATCCAACCAAGATCCAAGTCATCTGTGACTAGCCAGCCCCAACAACACTCATTGAGCTTCAGAGCTTCTTGGGACTTGCTAATTTCTACCGTAGGTTCATGTTGGGTTTCTCCCATATTGCATGGGCCCTCATCCAAATAAACAGGGGTGGTGGTAAGGAAAAATTTGCATGGGTCCAGTCCCAACAACAAGCGTTTGATGATTTGAAGAAACGCTTGTGCTCAGCCCCAGTACTTTCACTACCGGACCTGCAAAATCCCTTTGAGATCAAGACAAATGCTTTAGACTATGCTGTGGGTGTCGTTCTCAGTCAGCACGGCCACCCCGTGGCCTATCATAGTGAGACACTGTCCGATACTATCCGTAAGTACCCTACTTACGACAAAGAAATGTACTCCATTATGCAAGCATGCCGCCAGTCGAGACATTACATTCTTGGGAAGGAGACAGTCATCCACACTGATCATAAGCCACTACAGTTCATGCAGACACAGGTAAAACTGCAGAATGACCTCCATCAAAAGTGGTCCACATACTTGCAGCAATTCCACCTCAACATCAAGTATAAAACAAGAAGCACCAATCGCATCACTGATTACCTCAGCAGACCGCGAGTCGCAGCACTCACCACGGTGCTAGATTCTTATGGCCATGAGACATCTGGATGGCCCCAACTCTATGAGACAGACCCTGACTTCGCCACCACCTACCAAATGTTGGGTGAAAATGCATTTGTCGATAATTTCCATCTTCAGGATGGGTTTTTATGTCATCTGGGCCATATCTGTGATCCATCAAGTGAGCGAGCAAAGTTGATCTGGGTAGCCCACTACAGTCGGCTGGCAGGACACTTCGGCATTGAAAAGACAGTGGCGATGCTACAGAAAAATTTCTACTGGCCGAAACTTCGACAGGAGGTCGACAAGTATATCAGGTCCTGCACTACTTGCGCTATTGTCAAACCGACCACTAAGAAACATGGCCTATACACCCCTCTTCCTACTCCTGAAAGGCCATGGGAATCTGTCTCAATGGACTACATGTTGGGCCTCCCATCCACCAAGAGGGGAAATGAATTTGTTTTTGTGGTTTTTGATCGTTTTTCTAAGATGGCGATTCTGGTTGCCTGCAAGAAGAGCATCACAACAGAGGCCACTACCAAGCTCTTCTTTGAACGAGTTTGGGTACATTTTGGAATCCCACAAACCATTGTATCATATCAGGATAGTCGATTTCTCAACACATTCTAGTCGAGCCTCTAGTCACTACTGGACACCAAGCTCACCAAATCCACGTCCTTCCACCCCCAGACAGATGGCCAAACCGAGGTTGTAAATCGAATGATTGTGCATATCCTTCGCATGTATAATTCAAAGAACCCTCGCACATGGGATGAGAGCCTTCCCTATTTCCAACATAGCTACAACTGAGCCTTGCATAACTCAACTGGCCATAGCCCCTTTCAAGTGGGGTTGGGATTCCAACCATTGGGTCCCATAGATGTTGTACTTCCCCTTGCGGTCACTTTGACTGACTCATCTCCTGCTCCAACTGAAGCTGACATAGCCACCCAGTTCATTGAGAGGATCCAGCACATCCGCCAATAGGTTCAGGATATCCTACAAGAGTCCAATGAAAAGTACAAATAATGCCATGATCAACATCAGGTGCCGCATAAGTTTCAGGTGGGCAACAAAGTTTGGTTGCACTTGCAGAAAGAACACCTTATAGGACCCTATCGGAAGCTTCACCCACTCCGTTATGGACTGTACACTATCACCAAGGCCATGGGGGATAATGCTTTTGATCTCAACATTCCTCCTTTCCTTGGTCTGCACCTAGTGTTCAACGTGGATCTCCTTCACCCTTATTTCCCACCATTATTGGACACCTCAGAAGTAGCAGAACAACAGACACCAACATAGCTCAACCCTGATTGCATACAACAGGCATCCAATAATCATATTTTGGACAGACAGATCAAGGGCACTCGACAACAAAGGATCCAACTTTATCGAGTCGTCAAAGCAGGGCAGCTCCTGCACCAAGGCAAGTGGCTCACCCAGGGCCAAATTCACCAGAAATTTCCTCATCTAATGGGGGAACTCAATGCAATGGAGACCATTTCTTCCTAAGGAGGGAGGATTGATCCATATGGAGATCGGTGGCCACCCACCTTTTCCAACTGGCTCAAAACAACTTTCTGACATTTTTGGCAATTTACTATTTTTAGCAGTTTTTACTTCCAAGGCCATTTTGAGGGCCTAATGAAGGTTTTTCAGTATCGATCTCCTCAATTATAGCCTAAGGAATAATTGAGCCCCCAAAATGAATCTCCTCGACAATACCTTTCCAACGGGCTATCACACGCCTAAAACGGAGATCGTATACAAAAGTTACAACCCCGGGAAGTTGATGTACTAGCTTACCCAAACGAGGCCCACATGACTTTTGGCATATTGAGAATGCGCGCTGCCGTCACATCTCTTCTTAGAGATAAGTCTCCACCATTCCAGCAAGCTTTTTTCCGCTGCATTTTACAGTTTCAGCTTATTTTATTATTGAATAGAAAACCAATTTTACTGTATCTCTGTTATTTTGTGTTAAGCACATGCTAATAATTTGTATTCATTTCGTTCTACTCATAAAATCCAGATCAACTCTTTAGTATAAAATTAGTGAATCAGAAGCACAAGGTAAAGTTTTTAGCAGGAAATGACATTGAGAAACAAGGTCATTTTTCCTTACTATCATGTCAACCAACGTTCTTTGAAGAAGAAGTAAAATAGGAGCACTGGGAAGAATCCATGAGTGAGGAAATTGAATCCATATAAGTGAATAAGACTTGGGATGTTGTCGATCTTCCATCAAACAAATCCAACATTGGATTCAAGTGGGTGTACAAAACAAATATAAATGAAAAAAGAATGATTAAGAAGCATAAGGAAATGCTAGTTTCCAAAGGTTTCTCTCAAAAATCGGGCATAGACTATGGATAAAACATTGATCCTGTAAGATACCAAGCCACCCACGCTGGGTCATGTCATGCAAAAATCTCTCACTATCTGCTATGATACCACTTTATAACGTACCCATCACCTGTAATGGGCCAAGTCACGCCAAATTCTCTTTATTATCACTCTGATACAATAATGCAACATACCTAGCCTCCACCTAAGCAACATTACGTGTGAAATACACATAAAAATGAAAATTCTACTAATTAAAGAAATTCATTTACAGTCATTTGATTTCATATAGCTTACAGCTACGAACTAGAACAAATTTAGCTATTATCTATAATGATGAAACAGATGCACATGAAGCATGCTAATGATCAATATGAAATATATCTAAACCACTCATTACAACAACATATAAGTCATTTGTATTTATGAAGAGTTCATGCATGCAACAATAACACAAGTAAATGACTCGGTACAAGATAAAACACTTATCTTTAAACAAGAATTGTGCAACCAGTTGCTTGGGACAGAAGTTCCACCCAACCATATAGTAACTGTTCCAAATATCAACATCGAGTGACCCCTGAGATGAGGCTAGTAGTCCAAAAAAGAGGGTGGTCTCTCATAGTCTACTCATTTCTCATAAATCTCATAACCCAACTGATATTCTCCTACAACTATCCTGATTTTCCACGAGCTCTCTCCATGTCCAACCCAAGGATTGCACCATTCATTTATCAAGGCTAACCCTAGGGATGGACCATCCATTTATCAAGGTTAACCCAAGGAATGAGCCATTTTTTTATCAAGGTCTCTCTAGCACAACAGGCTATGATTCTCTCAGCTAGAAACTCAAGGGAACTTGCTTCTAGGAAAACTACCAACAAACCAACAAACAACCATTTCTATTACCGTGCAATTCACTTTGGATTTCACTCTTTAGATATGAAAACCTGGCTCTTGACCTGTCCAACTCAAGGAATGCACCATTAGTTTATCAAGGCTAACCCAAGGGATGTACCATCTATTTATCAAGGTTAACCTAAGGAATGAATCATTCATTTATCAGGGTCTCTTCATTTTTATTGCTCCAATTTGCTCCAATTCACTTTAATTATGCTCCAGCTTGCTATAGAATTCACCCTCCATGGTTGTATCCGCTTCTAGCTTTTTTTCTTTCTCTCCCTTGTTTTCCATGCACAAAAACTCAATAATGTAAAAATTGGCATTCCCATTATACAAATTTCCTCCCTTTGGCTTTCCTCTCTTGACTCACACTCTTCCCCAAGCTTATTGGACTCAAACCCCATGTGTCTAATAAATCTGGGATGTGACCACTCACACCCACTTTCTTACATGTGTTCAATGATTGGTTTTTGGAACACTCAATCAAAAATGGGAAGGTTCGTATACAAATAGAAAGTTTAGGAAAATGGGTCGAAATGATATACATGGGTAATCCCCCTTTAACTCATCTCGTCCATTATCTTAGAGACTTCCCCCTATTGTGGATTAATTCAACGCCCATCTCTTGTCCATGTCACCTCAACAACTGGCATCACATTTTTATTATTAAAACATAGATATACAATTTTCATATTACATCGCTTGGTTGTAGCCACATATTATATCCACATAAGAATTAATTAAACTGGGGATTATAGTGGGGATGTTATATTCCCCCTCCCCTACAATTATGAACTGTCCTCGGTGCACTCTATGCCAATATACATATATGCAAATTTACTTCACAATACTTCGAAAAAAAATTCTACAATTTAAAACTCCAACAATAGCTCCAACCAATCAATCTCATGTTCCTCTAAACTCGTTGATCCAAGGAATGCAACATTCATTTATCAAGGATAACCCAAGGGATGTAACATCTGTTTATCATGGATAACTCAATGAATGAGACATTTTTTTTATCAATGCCCCCAACACAGTTGGATAAGACTCTGAGATGTGGTTCTAGAATTTTAGCTTCTCAAATGGTGTCTTGCATTGTGTTTTCTTCAAAACTGTCAAAAATTTGCGGGTATGTTTCCCACATCTTTTCTTCATTCTCCCATGTAGCATCTCTAGGAATGTAGCAGGTCCATTGAACCTTTACCATCCCTATGGCTTTGTTCCTGAGAACCTTGACTTTATCGTCCAAGATGTGTACTAGTTCCACTCGAAAATCCCATTCCCGCTCCACCTGGATCAAATTCCAATGAATTGTGGTTAGGATCATGTACATACTTCTTTAATAATGACACATGAAATGCATTATTCACTCTCATGTATGCAGGAAATACTAACATGTAGATAAAAGTCTTCCTTATGGCTTACACCACTGCCATATCCAACACCATATTTCTTGCAATTTTCTCAATTTCCATGCAATCAAACAAATTGTTAGCATATCATAACAATTTCCAATTATAAATTTCCCAAATTTGGTTATAGAGGAAAATAAAAATTCTCATGCATGAGATTTCTTCTCATTATGTTTGGCTCTTGTAGTAGTATATACTAGTCCTCCTTATGGGCTTACATTATTGCCATATCCAAGACTATTCTTCCTGCAATGTTGCATCTTACATTCAACCAATAGATTATTAGTGCTTCTTGCACAATATACTATATACTTTCATTGTAACAATTTCAAAGTTTACAAAGTGATCTTATAATCATTTATGTTTAACAATTTAATCACTAGTAACAATATATTTATTAACTAGAACAAAAATATCATTCTCTGCATATAAATTATCAACATCCAAGGTTTTACTATGTTCCTTTGGCAGAGCTTTTTTGTGACTACTTTAACTTGCAACTTCCTTATTGCATTATCTACTAGCTCATGAAATTTTCTCAACCTCATGAGTTAGAAACAATTACATCATTTCATTTGTTAACACAATCATTTCCCATTAATATCATATATACATGAATTCACAAAAATGCATTCCATAATGCATTCAAGCATAACAAGTTTATCATGTATAAGTACAACTTTGCTACTTACACACTTTAATAATTTAATCTTGCCTATTGTTCAATGCACTCTTGCATTGGCTTTAGAATGCTCTATATCTAAGTCATGTACCTCACCATTGATAATGGAAAAGTCTGGCCAATGCCTCAACACATTCTCCGTACACTTCTATTGTTTTTCCAACTATTTGGATGTAAGGTAGCTAGAGAGGTAGTGGGGTCCACTATATTATTAAATAAGGCCCACTATGGTAGTTAGATATAATAAATGTAAGAGGACTTCTTAGAAGGTTCTACTTCTAGAAGATTCCTCCTCTAGAATGTTCTTAGGTGA